>CM034008.1:16501281-16594761 GCA_019603395.1 Cyrtorhinus lividipennis
CTCTTATCCAAGAGAAACATGGATAAATTCACGATTTCGGTACATGTTTCTAAACATAAGGCTTTGTGATTGTATCCCAAAAGAAAAAATGTTCAAATCGGAATATGTATGAAACCCCATCCACTATATTAAGATCAACATCATAGAAATTGATTCAGAACAAATTGATTACCATTTTCAGCAGGAGCGGTTACAAACGACCAGGACGAGGAGCTACGTTGCAGGAACCGGTTACAAAAATTGATGAGTGGGGGCCTTGTCGAGGTTAGTCATGATCTTTTCATGGATGTTGGCAAATGGGCGCCATTCATGGTCGAATCAGAAATTCCGGTCAGGGACTCGTCTCCGGCTGTAGTTAGTCCTTAAAACTTTTCAGTCCGTTTGGACCAAATTTGGAGGGGGGGGGGGGGGAGTAGGGGTCAAAATGTGTTTCGAAAAATGAATTTCGAGATTATTGGGCGAATTGCTTTTAAAAAAAAGCTGTAGGGTCATGAAAAAATGGCTAATACCGTCAACTAGCATAGAAATACAGTTAAATTACTGGCATTTTACGTATCTATATGGGAATATTAGATTGATTCAGAGGAAATATATTATTCCAGCGACCAAGTTTTTTAAATATTACTAGATACATGAGTTCAATGCCAGTGGTTTCAATTTCTTCCTTGCTAATTGACGATGTATGAAAGGATATTATCCTTCTTATTCATTTGGATGAGGCCTCCTAAGAAGAATCAGCAGAATGATGCCATGAGCAGATGTGCCTCCTGAGATGGCCATTCCACTTGGAACGGTACCTATGCATAATGGTAACAATAATAGTGACTCGCCATCGCCATGAAGGGTAAAAGAGCGCAAAGGAAAACACGATTCACAATGTAAATATGGCAATACGAAAATGACAGTGAGAATTGAGAATTAAATAAGAAGACAACACACAACAATAACAGGTTATTCAGTAATAAGAGGAGCAGTTCCTGGTTGCGCAATAAGGAGCAGTTACAAGGCAAAGGAACTGCTTGGGAACTGTTTGTCAATGTCAAATGCTTGTTTTCGAGATTTTTGATACCTAGGCGTGTGGGGTATCATTTTCCACTAAGTTTTGGACGCTGAATCCAATGAAATGGGTCCCAGAACGATTGGAAACCACCAAGAGAGGTTATGGTTCAAAATGGGTATCAATCTTTCCATGTCAAATGTTTGTTTTCGAGATTTTTGGTACCTAGGCGTGTGGGGTATCATTTTCCACTAAATTTTGGACGCTGAATTCAATGAAATGGGTCCCAGAACGATTGGAAACCACCAAGAGAGGTTATGGTTCAAAATGGGTATCAATCTTTCCATGTCAAGCTGCTGTTCCGAGGAATAACCATCCCCTGTGGAAGAATTTGCAGCGTTTTTCAATATTTTTTGTATCTTTAAAACAACTTACTTCTAGAATGTCAAGTTATTGGAATTCTAAACGGGAAGGATGATGTTTTACACACATTTCAGTGAAAGCTGAGTTTCTAATTGTTGAACAAATAGTTAAGGTGTACGAATAACCATTGAAGAGGGCACTTTTTTCAAGTTTGGAATGGCTACCGTTGCTGTAAGTGCTACACTCACTTTGGTGAAGCGGAACAATGCCAAAATTGTTTCTTCACCAGCCACAGTTAGCAAGTTCCTAAATTTAACTTTCTCAGTCAAAAGGTCACCCCCTCCCCCACAACTGGCCCTTCCTCAACGTAGCTTCCACAAAATCCCATTACGCACCAGGCGAAGAGGGGGGATGGGTGCGTAACGAGAACTTGGGGGTGGGTTTCTAACAAGAGGCGGGTGATACCCCTCGACCACCCCCCTTTCCTACCCTTATGACGCGAAACCCCCCCAAGCTTCCAGTTGATGTCGGGCACTCGCACTGTTCACTGAACTCGCCAAAAAAGCCACTTCATCCCCCTTTTTGTCGAAAGAATTTCGCTCATTTCGCGAAAATAATCGAACAAAATCTTTCGCACACATCCTCACCCTACCCTTAAATACTGAATTAGAACCGATTTCGATGACCAATAAAAAACCAATGGATTGTCTCTAAAACCCCTCCAGGTAGGGCTTTTCTTCATAAGGGTACTTACCGAGCTTGCCATCGGAACCCTAGCACACGATCGTTTTCCTATAAGAAATTTATTCATTTTTATTCCAATTCGATATATTTTTGAATCACTACTGAGATGCAAATTATCCAATTTTGGTAGTATTTGTGCATGGGAAAAATTTTATTTCTTCTCAAATTTGCTTTTCGATTCGCATAATCTTTTATACTACTGGATTTCATATGTACAATTTCTTTGAGTATTTTAACTCGAATAATTTAATACTCACACAAATTAGCGAAATGTAATTCACAATGGCATTGGGTGACTTTTGGGCACTTGGCATTGCCTGGGAAATTGTTAAGGGCACAAAATGAGAAGCACTTTCAGTCTTAAGCACTCAAATTAGACGGCACATGATATTAAAACACGTTTTTTCGTTACGTTTATTCATTAAATTTATTCCACAGACTTGATATTCATCGGTAATTATGAACTAACACGTAATTTATGGGGTAAAGCTGTTCAATCATGAAAGTGAAAGGACGAACTTAACCAGTTTAATTGTTCATAATGAAGATTATTGCGCTAATGCGCCATTTAGAAGAAGATACAAGAAGAATAACATTGAAATTTGAAGAATCACAACTATTTTTATGATTCATTTATTCATTAAGAAGAAAATTACAGGAATAGAAATGGAAATAAGGGTAACTAAGAGATGGTAGGTATCAGAAGTGCTGCTTGAACTACTAAGTAATGTATTTTACCTCTCGTTTAGGCGAGTTTAGGCCTTCTAAAGTTTCGTCAAAACTTAATCAAATTAAGTACATCATGTTGAATTGTAGATTTACAGTTTAGATTTTCTTAATGTGTAGTTTAATTAGCGTACATCCTACAGTTCTTAGGCAAAATCGTAGTAGAATGGGCGTCATCTGAGAACATATGTATTATATACAGATGAAGGACGCTAATTATGGTTAATGAAAGCTGTGGAAACAAAACTTTCTTTAATTTTACGTTCAATTGCGTAAAACTCCTCAAAATACGACAGACGATCAAGAAATTAGTCACCAAATCCCGTTGTAGGTCGTGTGAAATGAGATTAACATACAAATTGATAGCTTTGGATAACAATTTGTTTGAATTTTATTCTCAAAATTTACAATTAGAGTATTGATTGAGTAGGTAGAAGTTATTCATGAAGTACGTTAGTGAGATAGTGGAGGCTTTACTATATAGAGATTCAACAGATGCGGAAAGGGGTTTTGCCTTTGCCAAAATAAGAGGGAGTAGCTAGGGCGATTAATGGGCACTTTGACTAGGTTAGGGGATTTTATAGCACCCCCGGCAGCTGCCAAGCGGGTTAATCAAGATGATTGAATAAATCGATGGCATTATTGATCAAGTAGATACCTGATTAAGGCATGAAATAAGCATTGACGATGGTTGTACGAAAGATTGAATGGCTTTAGAATAACGAAAATCAATAAGTAACCACCAAATCATAAAATGAATACTAAATTTTGAGAAAGTCAAGAGATTATTCATTGAATAATCAGCCTGTTTTCATGCAAAAAGTCAATCTCTCCGATTCGGCCCAATTCCAAAACAAACCAAAATAGGGATTTTCTCAACTTTTGAGATGAGTTTAATTTGTTTAATCGGATATTTCTATAATTTGACAATTGTTCATCCAACTAGATGTCGATAACAATTTTATAAACAATTAGGTAATTCATTTTATAATTTAAAAAAAAAAAAAAAAAAAAAAAAACTGAGCTCTTTTGTGATTATTGAGGCTACGGAGCTGTTATTTTTTGTTCCAATTGCAATGAATGAATAATATTTTTTCACGAAGTTGCTCTTTTGTCAATGAAAGATAATTGCCTTCTTTATCAGCTTATAACTGGTTTCTCCAATTCAAGTCATTTATGCAGCGTGAAATTCGAATTGAAGTTGGTTCATAAACGAAGGACCCGACGAGAGTGTTTGAAGGTCTGAATGGAGCGCGAGTTCCATAGGGTTAATAATAATTTTAAAAATAAATAAATAAATAAACCTACAAGAGTGTGGGGAATACAGGAGTCATTCCAATTGATTATGTCGACCATTTATTTCAATAATATGGAAGAAAATGTGTGTTTTGGAACTCAATTTTCAGTATTTTCAGCAAACTAGCCATGGAGGGTATCATTTCCCACTACAATATCGACGCTGTATCGACCTATGGCATGAATACATTACAACCAAAACACTGAAAACTATTTAAAATGGTTGATTATCAATTGGAGGAAGGTTATGGGAAAAACAGTGAGTGTTTCAGACTCATTCTAATCGATTCAGCTCCCGAAGGTTTAGTGAAATGAAACCCTACACGCCTAGGTAGTTAATAATCACGAAAACTCACTTTTAAAACACATTTGGACCTATAATTACGTCCAGTGGGCACCAATAGATCCAGGGACCATTTCGATGGGCTCAGCGTCGAAAATGTAGTGGAAAATGATACCTCACACGCTTAGTTTCCAAAAGAAAGCGAGTTTGGGACCAATAACATGCCACTTTTCGCCAAAAAAAGATCCAAAATACAAGCCGATCGATTCAGCGTCCTAATTTTAGTGGATATTGCAATCCCCACACTCCTGGATCTCCAAAATGTCGGTAACCCATTCTCATAATTTTTTATTCTCCCATAACTGCCTCGACAGGACTGAATAGTTTCAAGAACCAACTCGAGCAAAAAGCGGACAAACATCAATTTAGACTAGGAATCTGTTTTTGAAGGGTTTTGGCTTGACGGGATGATCACTGGCTTCGAACAGGATCGTGATTCAGAAGGAAAATCATTCACAGGCGTTGGTTCCTCGGACTAGGCGCATGGAGACTCATTTCTTCAACATGAGATAATGGGGGAAAAGTGGGTGTGGCGGGTCCCGGACCCGTTCCAATCGATTTAGGGTCCAAAATTTAGTGGAAAATGATACCCCACACGCCTAGGTCCAGAAAACTGGAAAACCCACTTTCGAAATGGGTAGATAGATACCCATTTTGATCCATGACCCCTTCTGGTGGGTGGGGTTCAGCATCCGAAGTACAGTGGAAAATAATACCCCAAGCGCCTAGATCGACGATGTAAGCCTCTCTCGAATTAAAATGTGTTTGAATTTACTATAATTTAATTCGGGTTTCTTCGGAGAATTTGGAAGGGACCTAGCGAGAGGATACGGGATGTAAGTCCAAGACTTACGACTGAGCAACTAGGGATACCAAGGATGGGCATAAAATACATTGATACAAAATGAGTTATAATTGAAAACAAGGACTCGTTGCAAAGGAGAATATGCCTCAACCTGGGCTAGAATTGATACAAGACAAAGTAATTCGACAAAGTAAATTAGACAACATGTGGAGCATAAAATAAAATTAATACAAATGAAATGATGATATACATGAAATACAATTAATGAACAAGCGCAACGATACCGGCTGACGAAAACAGACGTCGAAGGAAAAACAGGAGGGGGCTGTCCCATAGGTACACAGCGAGGCTTATTAACTTGAGTCCTTTATCATCTCATGGCATGAGGAACACAATATTACAGCTTCGGTCGACTTCAGCACGGTAGCAGATTTCACTTCAGAGCGAGCACAGGACAAAGCCAGGATGGACTGAATGAGATGCACTTGCACGACAGGGTTACAAAAATATATGACTCCAACATATTGGGCGCCTTGGCCCCAAGGGGCGCAACAACAACAACTGCCTGGTTGGACGCCTTTGCAATGAGTGAAGCCCTGGAGCTCTCCAAATGCATCCTGGCGCATGCTCCCTCCCTTCTGGCCTTCTGGAGGCAGCAAGCCTGGGGGCTTACAGCTGGAAATCTCGAAAATTCATTTTTCGAAAAACACATTTTCGGCGTTCTAGGCGTGTCGGGTATCTTTTTCCACTAAATGTTCCACGACGAGTCCAACTAGATGGGTCCTAAAACAATTGGCGCCCATTGGATGAAGTTACGGGTCAAAATGAGTATCAATCTACCCATTTCGAATATTTGTTATTGAGGTTTCTGATACCTAGGCGTGTGGGGTATCATTTCCTCCTAAATTTTGGACGCTGAATCGATTGGAATCAGTCTCCATGCGCCTGCCCCATAGGAATAACCAACCCCTGTGAATAAATTTGGTACAGAAACACGGTTCCGCTAAACCTATAGGCTCATTATTATTACAGGGAAAATACACGTACGCATTCGTATCCAAACTAGACGAATATAAGGTACTTCGTAGAATTATCTTAAGCGTATTAAAATGTTAAGTTGCGGCGGTCCAATTAGCCCTCTCCTGAAGTCCTTCAGAGCAAAGAGCAATAAGCTGTTAGGCAATTTCTCTCACGAACTTAACTTTTCTCATTCGTCTCTCAGAAAGCAACTTAACTCATACTGGAGTTCGGTACCATGAAACGGCGTTAGGGAGCTCCCAGGAGCCCGCAGAGGTTGTTCAGCTCACATATATGTGTAAATTCTAAAGAGAATTCCGAGCTGAGGGTGAATATCAAAATAATGAAGGATGACGCCTTCGCCCGGTGGAAAGGGCTAAATAAATCGTAACTGTCGCGGGTTCAAGTTTCAGCTTGGGAATTCATTCGGTTTATTATAACTTTCGAACAACTTTCGTATAACAAACGATCGTGGGGGGAAATAACGCCCAAATGGAGAGTAAATGAACAAAATGAAACAAAGATAAAAAATATAACAAAAACTATTAACGAGAAGGGGTGCAGTGATGAACTAAGGGCGAACAAAGCGTTGGTCTGTATCTACTATGTATACCGCAGGATCCACGCGCTGGTTACCGCATTCCGGAATAATCCTCCTCCCTTTGCCCGTTCATTCATCCTGTTCTTCTCATTCATCCTTCCCCCTGTAGTCCGGTAAGTCCAAATAGGGGCTTCGCGAACAAAACATCGGGCAACCTTTATTTCCAACGTATTCTTATTCTTTGCCGCGTTCCCGTATTGTAAATTGCGAAACTGCAGGTTTCTTTCGCTTATATACCCCTTATATTTCGCTTATAGCCCCCCCCCCCACTTCTCCCACCCTCTTACAGAGTAGTTTTTTGAAGTTCACGCCGTTTTGGTTGGTTATTCCTTGAATAACTTGAATTGGGCGTTTTAAGGTGTCTAGATCAAAAAAAAATCTGCAAATTCTTACACACGGGTTGGTTATTCCTCGAATGGGGGAAACAGTGGGTGTGGCGGGTCCGGGACCCATTCCAATCGATTCAGGGTTCTAAATTTAGTGGAATATGATACCCCACACGCCTAGGCACCAGAAATCCCGAAAACACATATTCAAAATGGGTAATAAATACCCACTTTGACCCATTACTTCTTCCAGTGGGTGCCGATTGCTCTGGGACCTATTTCATTGGATTCAGCGCCCAAAATTTAGTGGAAAATGATACCCCACTCGCCTAGATTGCCCAAAATCTCGAAAATCCATTTTTCAAAAAACACATTTTGACCCCTACCCCACCCAAATTTGGTCCGATCGGGCTGAAAAGTTTGGAGAACCGTCCTAGGCCGGTATCAGACCCCTGACCCAAATTTCAGATTTTTAGAAAATTTTCTACTACCAAAAACGGCGTGGACGGCGGACGGACATTGACTTTTTGGTTGGTTATTCCTTGAATAATCAACCTATGTTTTCATGCAAATGGTCAACCTCTCCGATTCGGCTCAAAATTTTTTTCTGGACGTTTCATGATGTCCTGATCAAAAAAGGTCAATGTCCGTCCGCCGTCCGCCGTCCACGCCGTTTTTGGTAGTAGAAAATTTTCTAAAAATCTGAAATTTGGGTCAGGGGTCTGTTCCCGGCCTAGGACGGTCCTCCAAGCTTTTCAGCCCGATCGGACCAAATTTGGGCGGGGTAGGTGTCAAAATGTGTTTTTTGAAAAATGGATTTTAGAGATTTTGGGCGATTTAGGCGAGTGGGGTATCATTTTCCACTAAATTTTGGACGCTGAATCGAATGAAATGGGTCCCAAAACGATCGGCACCCTCTGGAAGAAGGTATGGGTCAAATTGGGTATATATTACCCATTTTGAATATGTGTTTTTGAGATTTCTGGAACCTAGGCGTGTGGGGTATCATTTTCCGCTAAATCTTGGACGCTAATTTCAATGAAGTGGGTCCCGGAACGATTTGTGCCCTCTGGATGAGGCTATAGGTCAAAATGGGTACCTATCTACCCATTTCGAATGTGTGTTTTCGAGATTTTCGGTACCTAGGCGTGTGGGGTATCATCTTCCACTAAATGTTGGACCCTGAATCGATTGGAATGGGTCTGGGACCCGCTACACCCACTGTTTCCCCCATTTTCTCCATGTTGAAGAAATGAGTCTCCATGTGTCTGGTCCGTGGAATAACCAACCCGTGTGTAAGAATTTGCAGCGTTTTTGATCTAGACACCATGAAACGTCTAGAAAAAAATTTTGAGCCGAATCGGAGAGGTTGACCATTTGCATGAAAACATAGGTTGATTATTCAAGGAATAACCAACCAAAAACCAAAATGTCCGTCCGCCGTACGCCGTCCTCGCCGTTTTTGGTAGTAGAAAATTTTCAAAAAATCTGAAATTTGAAACAGGGATTCGTTCACAGACTAGGACGGTCCTCAAAATTTTTTAGCCCAATCGGACCAAATTTGGGCGGGGTAGGGGTCAAAATGTGTTTTTTGAAAAATGGATTTTCGAGATTTTGGGCGTTTTAGGCGAGTGGGGTATCATTTTCCACTAAATCATGGACGCTGAATCCAATGAAAAGGGTCCCAGAACGATTGGCACCCACCGGAAGAACTTATGGGTCAAAATGGGTTTGTATCCACCCATTTTGTATGTGCCAAGATTTCTGGTACCTAGGCGTGTGGGGTATCATTTTCCACTAAATTTTGGACCTTAAATCGACTGGGATGGGTCCAGGACCACATGCCGCATCGGAATAGCGTACGGATCAAAAATTGGTTTCTAATACACCCTTGTGAGGGAATCAGTAACATTTTATTGTTTGAAAATCTATTAGCAGAGGAAATGAAGACGAGCACGTCTGACAGGTTAAGCAGTCTTGTATATTTGCATCAGCATTTTCAAGGAACAAAATTAAGTGAAATAAATCATTTCCTTTGAGGAAGCAGTAGGTTGGATGCAGCCTAGAGAGGAGTTTTACGAGAAGTGTTAAAAGGGAGGGAAAAAATAATGAAGAATATTCTCGCTGCTCCAAACTCCTAATGAGCCGAAGAAAAAACAAGGATGAGGAGGCGTCTTGTTTCACACTGAGCCTCGTATTTTAGCTGCTGGATTCCTGTTAGGCGGTATAATTAGCGGCACTTTGGAACGAATACCTCTTAGTGTTGTGCATTCAAGGAGAGAAAAGTCGGGAAGTCCTTGAAGGCGAAAAAACTATTGGGGAACCTGTCAAGTGGATAGGGGGGATAAAGTGTATGCTTATATGCTAAGTAATGACATGTGTGGAGAACAAGTGGAGTAACATGTATCCTCCTTATACAAATTTGATCTCCTTTATCAAATATGACGACGACATTGCATCTGGGGCTCGGCCTGAGCTTCCGCAGATAAGAGGATTGCATGAAAGTACCTCCGTCATTAGAAATCAACATAACTCCCTGAAAAGCCCCTCCACTTTCCCTAACGGACGTTAAAATAAGGTTTTTACGTGACCGTTGACCGCCACAACGTTTACAACGTCACGTAAATTGGCTTCATGTCTCCATCCCGCGTGGGATGGAATGAGCTTATAAAAAATTCAACTCACCTTAACCACCCATGTCCTTTTTTCAAGGAAAACACTAAGCATTAGTTGGGACTGAAAACTGTTTCGACCGCGTCTGCTCATGGGAACACTCACCCATTATCACGATAAGCGGTTCATTTTCTTCCAAGAATAGTGTGACGGTAACATGAAGACGGATAACGCGCCAGTGTTATGGCTCCCTAAAGATGTGTCAGCCCCACGGAACATAAATACCCATAAAGAAGTGTTTCCTCGTTGGAAAGTGCTCTCCATTTCTCCCTAGAAGGCGCAATTGGCTGGAAAAGTACATTTTAGAGCAATCTCTCGTAAACCACCAAACACCAGTTGCCTTCGTTGAAACCAGCAAAGAATCATTTTAACTAAAGCCCGTCTGAGATTACAAATTGAATTAGTTGCGTTTCGTTTTGGTGGTAATTCTATCAATAATCAACCTATGTACCTAATCAAACGATCAAAACGCTGCAAAGTCTTTCACAGAAGTTGGTTATTCCTTGGACGAGGAGCATGGAGATCATTTCAATTTTATTCAGCGTCCAAAGTTCACAGGAAAATGATATCTTGGTACCAGTTATCTCGAAAACACACTTTCGAAATGGGTAAATAGATACCCATTTTGACACCTAGCCTCTTCCGGTGGGGGCCAATCAGTCCGACTACCGTCTTATTAAAATCAACTTCCAAAATTTAGTCGGAAATTATACCACGCACGTCTAGAACGACGAAAATATTGGAAATCCAAGCCCTTAAGTATCATTCCAAAACGACAAAATAAAATGAAAACGCTGCATATTCATACACAAGGGTTGGTTATCCCAGGCGCATAGAAACTAATTTTTTCAACATGGGGAAAATGAGGGAAACAGTGGGTGTGGCGGGTCCCGGACCCATTCCAATCGATTCAGGATCCAAAACTTAGTGGAAAATGATACCCCACGCGCTTAGATCGCCAAAAATCTCAAAAATCCATAAAAAAAAAAAAAAAAAAAAAAAAAAATTTTTGACCCCTACACTACCCAAATTTGGTCCGATCGGGCTGAAATGAATCGAGGACCAACTAGAGCCGGAAACGGACCCCTGACCTGAATATCAGATTCTTGGAAAATAGTCTGGATGGCGTATGGTGGACGGCGGACGGACATTTGCTAATTTTGATATTTTGATCTAGACACATTGAAATGTCCAGATTTTTTTTTTTTTTTTTTTTTTTGAAGAATTGGAGAGATTAAATTTTTGTACGAAAAATATTTCAAGGAATAACCAACCAAAATGACCTTCAATAGCTGAGAGGGTAAGCCAAGGATTTGCGATGGCTCGATCGAAAACTAGTTGGCGGTACACCGACGAAATACTACGGCAAAAATATCAGATTACGAACAAAAAATACGAAATTCCGAGTATAAATGGAGAATGACACATTCGGTAACTTAGCTGACTACGTATTAACCGATATGTTTTGAAGCAGCAATGACTACGCAAGATAACCTGGCCGATAACGGTGCATAGAGAAGAGATGCGGCGTTAACATGAAGGAGGGATCAGTTTTTCACCGAAATATTGTTTTCCACTGAATTTTCGACGCTGAGTCCATTGTGATGGGTCCCACACCAATTGGTGCACTCTGAAAGAAGGTTTGGGTCAAAACAGGTACCTACATATCTCAAAAGTGAGTTTTCAAGAATTTTGGGTACGTATGGCCCTGGAGCATGGAACAGGGAGTATGGAGTGCCCAGAGTTCTTTTTAATCGACTCAGCGTCCAATACTTGGTGGAAAATGATACCCCTCACGCCATGGTATCCAAAAAATCTTGAAAACCTACTTCCGAGATATTTGTGTACCGATCTTGACCCATACCCACCTCCAAATGCACCAATTGAGCAAGAAATTATTTATAGGGCAGAATTGTTTTGAATTTCGAATCAATACTTTTTGATACGTGAAAAATTGAAGTCTCACGGAGTTTTTAATTTGAACTATAAATTACATATTGTAACGATTTATGTTCTTTGTAAATAATTTATTACAATTGTTCACTCAAATACACTGTCTTCATTCACACACTTACACAATCACAAGGCACAATACATGGTTGTAAATGCGGTTGTCACACTAATTTATAACATGAAGCCTCTATATTGGGACTCCAAACATTCCTCAGTCCCTTTTTATGCTCGCTCCCTTGGCCGAGAACCTTCTCGAGTCTTCCCTGGTTCTGGGAACTCGACATGTTGTCTCGAGCAAATGGGAAGGTTCCAGCCAATTCGATACGATGCATGCATGTTTGAGAGTGACCCTTAGCCCTCCATGTGTCCTTGACCTTGTAACACAGGTCGCCCAGGAGACTGGTGCAGGTGTAATCTCGCAACAATATAAAACTACAAAGCAAGACATAATTGATGAGATAAGGAAAGGAGAGGGTCTATAGGATGCGGAATAAAAACATAGTAAATATTTATAATTACATGTGATAATATAATAAAATATTTGAAAATATATATTTCTAATCCGTCATCCCTAATGACCAGAGAAGACAGAAAATGTTCTCCATTGCATAAGTGACAACATTTCAAGAAGATGCATAAATGTTTCATTTGGAACCATAGAATAAATAGTCCAAAGAAATATTTTGAGGAATATGGGAAGGGAAATGGCGATCTCAATCAACAAAATAGCGGAAACGAGTGATGAAGATAGGCAAAAAAATCTTTTAAAGGATTGTTACAAAAGCACCCGTGACCAGTGGCGAAACAATAAAGGGGAAAACTCGGAGGATGAAAAATGCACGGAAAGTCAATTTTCCCTGGGATTATCGCTTGTATTGTCTCCCAGTCCGAAGGGGGATACGTATATCACCGGAATCGGGTGGTCGTAGGATCAATCGCAGAAAGAACGATGAAAATTCGCCGATTAACGAGTGATTTGTTGAGGGGGGGTTTTCTTTCAGTCGACATCCACTTCATCATCGCCTTTCTCGTTCCACTTACGAACGTGAATTTGGTGTTACTGGGTTTTGATGGTGTTGAAATCGAGTCTCGCACGAGCAGTGGCCACACAGTTGCAGATCTATTGCTATTGGTAAACCATGCGCTGGATCAAACCAAGTAAACCCTGGAAAACACTGCGAATCATTCCACAACGCTACAGTTATAGGCGAATACACTCGTGAGAAATAGCTTGTAAGTCTCCAAAACCAATCAGAATCGATTCAGCGTTCAAAACTTAGTGGAAGATGATACCCCACACGCCTAGGTACCAAAAATCTTGAAAACAAACATTCGAAATGGAAAGATAGATACCCACTTTGAACCATTACCTCTTCCAGTGGTTTCCAACCGTTCCAGGACCCATTTTTTGGATTCAGCGTCAAAAATTTAGTGGAAAATGATACCTCACACGCCTAGGCAGCAGAAATTGCGAAAACACACATTTGAAATGGGGTAGCAGATAGGTACTATTTTGACTCATGTGGTGGGTGCCAATCGTTCCGGGACCCATTCCATTGGATTCAGCGTCCAAAATTTAGTGGAAAATAATACCCAACACGCCTAAATCGCCAAAAATCTCGAAAATCCATTTTTCGAAATACACATTTTGATCCCTACCCCTCCCAAATTTGGTCCGATCGGGCCAAAATTTCTACTACTAAAAACAGCGTGGACGGCGGACGGACATTTGCTATTTTTGATCTAGACACCTTGAAATGTCCAGAAAAAATTTTTTGGGCCGAATCGGAGAGATTGACTTTATGCATGAAAACATAGGTTGATTATTCAAGGATTATCCAACCAAAAAAGGTAAATATTTGGTAGGCCGACCTCACACGTTATTCAATGAACAATAAACCAACACAGAATTGAGGGCACTTCGAATCAGCTTGTGTCCTGGATTAGGTCCAAATTACGACGTCACGAAAAGAGAGAATAGCTTTGGTCGATACGTCATAACAAATGGATAATCCTATCACTGATTTTATCTATGTGGGTCTTTCGTATTGGCTGGTCGTCCGATCAACAGCTCGTGATTCATTTCTTATGTCCTGATCACTATTCGGCGCCTTCTTCAAATTCAGCCATTTTCCATACGTTACGTAAATTTCAGGAGGAGGTCGCAAGTAGTTCATTATTATTTTGTAAAATAAGGAGTTTATTTATTAGATATGAACCGGATGTCCCAATTACAGAAATGAAAAAATATGTTTGCTCGCAGGCCATGAGAAGAGAAAAATTGAAGTGGGCAGAGTTCAATATCACAAAGGGAAACACCAAAGACTAGTCAGGGGAGTGATAAGCCATCAGTGAGACGAGACCTGTGAGACCAGAGAGAGATCAAGAGTCAAACTGGGCAAGCAAGGATTGGGCGTCAATGCACCCAGAGAAGATGAAGGACATGTCCGCGAGAGCCAGGCAGGCTGAGGGGCTGAGCTGGTCAAACACATTCACACGACAGACCCCAAGCTTGAAGGTCAGCTGCCTGTCCAAAAAAACACCAAGGTCGCAGACCACGGAGGGACGTCCATGAGCAACACCGTTGATGCTATAAAGGTGCATATATGGGGTCAGCAAGAGGTGATACGTCATCACTGACCATTGTTCTGAATTGAGGAAAAGGCCTATATCCGAGCACCACTAAATGAAGTCATCAAGGCAAAGCTGCAAAGTAATGGAGTCAGAGGGATCAAGCGTCTGAAAGAAGAGCTTCATATCATCTGCAAATGTGAGATAGTTGACACCATTGAGGACAGCACCAGCGCCATTAATAGGCAAGATGAAGAGGAGGGGGCCATGATGGGTCCCCTGGGGAACACCAGATGCAGAGGTGAAGGCTGCCGAAACAGCACCACAAGCCCTGACTGAGGACGACAGACCCATAAGGCAACTCTGCATCCAAGCAAGAGGACTACCAAAGACACCCAGAGACTCAAGTTGACTCAAGAGTTGAATTTGTTAATCAGGAGTATTGGTCTTATCGCCTATTGAGAGCCTTAGTATCCCAATGTCTTCAAATATTTGGATAATAGAGCGTACATCTTACACCACAACTCCATTTCAATTTTTGATCAGAATGTCACTATGTTAATAGGAATAAGATGAATGAGAGAGACATCCAGCAATTTGCAATCCCGCGTTCTTGGAGACCGATAAATACATTATTATTAAACTAAAACCACACTCGAGTTCAGTAAAAACAACGCAACACGAAAAATCCTGTGCAACACACACATTATTCGTCGCAGGAAGTGTAGGTATTTTCTATCCGCACCCTCTGCTCACATTCGATACTCCAAAGCTCTCATCAGGATATCAAGGTATGTCTAGTAATTCGATATCGACGTACTGCTGCTAACGTCCTGGCAGTGCAAAGACACTTAATTTCCCCAACGTTTCACTAAGGCGCTGGATGTAAATTTTGATACATATTTGAAATGAGTAACGTCAACAGCGGTTGTGATTTGTCAGAAACTCGGACTTTTTTTACCACCTGGATAGAATATAGGGCTTGCAGACTTTTGCGGGAACCGCAATCAATTTGTGGAACAATTTTTCAAGATACTTGACATGGCAAGTGCAACTGATCAGCACTGATATTTGGAGTTCAATGATTGAGGTGGCCATCAATGTCAAGGAGCTGGACGACATCTTCATTGATATTACCACAAAACCTCTGTTGGTAGCTAGCGCCTGTCTCCTGAGATCCAAACTGGCTTGGAGATCTGATTGTACAGTGGTAGCTTTGTCTAGCATGTGTATGGCATTGTCATTGAGGTGAACCTGTGATTGGTGAAGTCGACATGAACCGATTTCGCCTCATTCATTCTGATTCTCCACTTTGCTGTCCTATTGTGTTACCGATCAAGAGTTCTGAGCAGTTTTTATTTGGTCTCCCTGTTGTTTCCACCAACATCATAGACTGCAGTGTCATCTGCAAATGTTGCCAGATTATTATTGTCTTCCCATCCCGGTAGTTTTCTCGTAAAATATATACAAGAGTGGGCCCAGTACGCTACCTTGTAGAACACCAGCTTCGATCCTTTTGACTTCTGAGACGCATCTCCCTGCTTAACTCGGAAGTAGCGGTATGATGCCGGATCTTGAGGTTGAGCCCTTTGTGCCAAACATTGTCAAACACCTGAGCTACGTCCGAACAGACCTGTCTGTGCTCAAAAACTTCCTCAATGATATGCTTTATATGATGACCTGCTCAAATCACAAACCCTCATAATTAGCCTCATCAATTCAGGTGTCTTCACCAAAACCTAAGCGAAGGCAAAGCAGAAAATACTTATTGTTCAGAAGCAGCATTAATGGTTTCCCCCATAAGCCCAAACACATACTTGTCAACACATACATTGCATCTTCCTCCTGATCATTAGTGTCACTAGGTGCTTTGGTGCTTGGTTCGCTGATGACTTGAAAATCTTCAATTGAGTGCAATCTTTATCAGACTGAATCGATCTGCCATTCTCTGTATTGAGATCTGGTGTGGTAAAAATCAACTATTCCTCAGCCCCTTCAAGTGTTCTGTGGTCACATTTCACTGGATATCTCAACTGTTGCGTTTACATTATATGGGGCCTACTTGCTAGATGTGCAGAGGCTGTCGACCGTGGGATTCATTTTGATAAGCGCCTGACCTCCTCGAGGCATATTGAGGGACTGCGGTGCCGTGCTATGGATTCCCTAAGCGTAATACCAGGGAGTTCAAGCAACCATTTTGCATCATGCCAGTTCTTGAGTACGACCCCCCTCCCCTCTCCCGAGGCCATCATTGCACCCTCAAGAGGGTTCAAAGAAAGTTCTGCCATATCTCCTTCTAGATTGGTGTTCCTCGGGAAAACGTCGATTTTGGGGTCTTTCATGTTCTCTTATCTCTTGCCACTTGCCAAGCGCCGCGCTATGGCAGACCTCACCCTGCTTTACAAGATCCCAAACAGCAAGCATTGGCTCTAACTGTACCTCCTGACTCCTCGTCACTCGGCTCGTTCGTCACTCTTGTTCCACATTCCTTTCCTTCTCCTCAGGAAATTATCATCTGACTTGCCACCCCCGAGGACACCCCGTTCCGCCAACTCATTTCCCACCCATTTTCCCAATTTAGATTTTTTCCACGATTCCCTGCGTTCCCTTGTCTTATCTCTTCGACTCCGTTGAACGTTTGGCTGCTCTTATCTCACCTATATTCTTCTGTTTGATCTAATTTGTCATTTGGCAGTGGCTATTCAAATAAATAAACATATTTAGAATATTGAACCAGTATTCAGAAGGATTTATTATTCATGGAAAGCATTTTCTAGGAACAAGGAACTTCACTTACTGACTGTAAGGCATTACTGTCGCAGCTGATTCTTCTCTTTTAAGAGCCCATGAAGGAAACAAATCTTGTTTATCAGGAGTATTTTGGGTAAATTCACGTCTAGGCGAACACATCGCATCCGATAGAGAAGGATTTAGGCGACGGATGTACGTTGTTTGGATGGATGATGTGATGTTTAGATACGTGAGAGCATCTTGTGGATGTTGCCTCTCAAGATCCCACCGTCAAACCTTCTATCATGACAACAGCTTATTCCTTGCAATCGATCGGTGCACCCGGTGTCCCTCGAGGCGACGTTACTTACGGTCCGTTTCCTCAAATGGTTTGGCACCAATAGAAATAAGTGATTGTTGGTCTTGCCCCGAAGCAACTTTTCAGGGTAGCCAATACTTGCACGTTTTAATTTGAACTGCCTTGTCCCACTGAGGATCGTGTCTTGAGGTTGAATAAATTAAATGATGTATTTGAGCTTCATTGGCCAATTGGTTGTATTAACCAAGATTTACCCGGTAATTTTTAGTACTTTTCTCATGCTTGAAATAAACCAATACTACAGCTACAATTTCTATAGGGGTCCCAAAAACTAATTTTTTAGAAAAATCCAATCTCCGATTTTGATAGAATATAAGAACTCTGATTATCGCGAACGAACCATCAAGTTGTCTGGATAGACTTCTCCTTCAACGCTCACCAAACTTGCCTGGTCGACTGAACAAACATAATTGAAACTGGATCCAGATCGCATGATTGATGACTTGGAAAGAACATCGGTAGATGGGATCCTTCCAAGAGACTTTCATAATTAATGAACAATACGAGTGAAGTAGCGGCACAGATAAGATGATTAATTGGGACCACGGGAAAGTCAACCACTACGAGGGGAATAGAGGGCGAAATTCGTGGTTTTTGAACCATACTTGATTACTTTGCAGTAGAGCGTTGAATCTCAACAAGTTGGATGTCAACATGAAGTCAATACCACACCTTTTAATACATGATCGGACCAGTACGCTGTTTCCCCAAGAGGGATAACACTGTACAAGATATATTGGACAGCTGATAACACTCAGCAATGCAGGAATGCATTCAATTCAGCCAGATGGCGGGATATGCTTCAATCAGACTTTTATGTGCCACCCTATCTGCTTACAGTACTGAGCTGACAGGTCTTAGTCTATGACACTGCTCACGGACAAAGAGTAAAACAAATAATAGCAGAAGCAGCACAAAGGTCACTATTAGGGCCAACCCTGATGGCATTTTTCAATTTGAGATGCCAGAATGGAACTTTCTGGTAGGTTATGCAGATGATGTTGCAACAGTTATCCTTGCAAGAACAACTGAGCAAGCACTAAGATGAGAACTGTTGGAGCCTGGATGGAGAGCCCTTCATCAGCAGCCAAAACCAAAGTGGTCACGCATAAGCGTTTATTCATTCGTTGTCGCAGTTTTTTCTAGCTCTTTATTTAGAGTTCCATTGTGAACTTGATTTCTAACACATTTTTACCTGTTCTGTTTCATTACTGATGAACAAAGTCGAAATTGCAATCTCATGAGTGTGAAGAGTGTGCTATTTGCATCCATTATCATGTGTGCAGCTGTCATCTGTTTTCAGTGCAACAAATTCATCCTAGCAAACATCATTTACCTGTCTTTACAAAGTTGAAATATGCAATTTAGGAATTTTTTAACCATTAAAATGTAGTTAGGTACCTAACTTTAGACCCCAAATACTGGGCCATTTGGGCTTGCTAACAAACTTGTCCTTGCCGAGAGAGATTTTTCTGTTATACAGAGTTTAGATGAGAGTAGGGAGAAATCGTATGTTCCGCCTATCATCAGCTGACTGATAAGAGCCCCCTTCTGATGTCACATCTATGGCCTCCATGGCAGTGTTGGCAACATGACTAGAAAAATCAAGGTTCCAGTTTGCAAGGTAAACCCATGAGGTAGGTGGGGGTCGCAATATTTTTAAAAATTATGGTCGCCTGCTAATAATGTTCCAATGATTAGAACCTGCCAAAAATTATTTTCAGGAGTGGGCCAACTATTTGGGCAATTTACTCAACATATTCGTGTTTGGGCTCTTTGTAAAGCCCCTGATCACCCAATATTAATTCTAAAAATCAAATCGTCAAAAATTCGATTTTGGAGGTGGGCCAATTATTTGGGCAATTGACCCAATGTAATATCTATGTAAATACCTACCTCATGGGCTTAACTTGCAAACTGGAACCTTGATTTTTCTTGTTATGTTGGCAACACTGTCATGGAGATGGTGCACATGATGTCAGAAGGGGGGCTCTTATCAGTCAGCTGATGATAGGCAGAACATACAATTTCTCTCTACTGAGGAGCCATATTGTTATTATTAGAAGCCAAATAGTATCAAGCGCAGCATTGTATTCTTTTAAATTTTTAGCTGACATTCATTTATGAGGCACAATAACTGCTGCTGTTGTACCACAGCAGAATAGAACACTGAAGGTTGGTACCTACCTAATATGGCTGCTATTAGACACACTGCTGTAACAGTAAAAATGCTATCATAGAAGTAGTACGACTGCCCTGAGGCCTAGCGGGACTTGGCAAACTAATGATACAGTTGTCCCTAGACATTTGTGGCATTACGTCCAAAACCTACATGCCCTTCAGATTATCTGCGGAAAGTTGGAAATCCTTCATAAGAACATCAGGTCGAATAAGGTTCCTCAGGATTTGTCATTGTGCTGGCAATTGACGTGTTAATACAACATTGTCTCTCCCTTGCGACAAGCGAAACCACGTACACTCCACCACTCTGTAGGCGCAATTAAATTTTATTTCCACAAGGACGATAACTGCATATTAAACGATTCGTGCCTAAAGAATACGCCCCTAATAGCGGCTCGTAGGTTTTCCAGGACCTTCTGACGGGGTATTAAGAAAAGCATAGGCCCTTTTAGCCGAAATCCTTGTAAATGCTGAGCACGAACGAAGGAAGAGGAAAAAAGAATGAAAGATATTCCCTTCTCGGCGAAAAGGAAAAGCAACTCGCATTCGCGGAAAGAAATATATCATCATTCTCACATATTTCTCCCAGCTGCAGTTTATTTTCAACGGTTTCCTTTTACCAATCTTCATGATAGCATATAAGTGTCCTAAGTCAGAAGCAAAAACATTCTCTCGGGTGTTTTCGAGCTTCATTTCTCTTAGTGCTTCCGGTGATGAAAGGAGTTCGATAGGAGTTCTTATGTTCTGTTCTTTGAACAAACTTTTGTACTGTGTAGTAAATTTTAACGATGCGAGTTTTGAGTACAACACTGGCAACAACTCTTATATTTTACGACTCGTAGTTTCTCCTGGTTCGTGTCTTGCGTTTGTTTTCTCAACTCGTTCGCATCATCTGGATTTGATGAATTTGGCTTTCCTAGTTGCCGTAGGAGTCTATTAACATTAGCCTGGGCATTTCTCGCATTAATAATCCAGTCGTTGACGCATTCCAGTACAATAGAATTGATTCCCAGAATGGATGGCGTTTTGTCAGCAATCCTCTTCATTTGTTGTGCTGTAATTAATTGCGAAGCTCTTGAAGCCCTGTCTAACCTTCCTGTTTTACCATGTGCCAGAGTATAATGTGACAGTAAAGGCAGTTACTGGATTCTTCAGGGCTGGCATGTTGAGTGATATAGGCTGATTGGCGAACACGGGCCCCTGGAATGGCATTTTGGGTCTCCAAATCCAACTTTGGGAGTTTCATGAAAACGGTTTTATTGAGGGAAACACTTCTTCGACTCAACTGGATGAACATGATGGTTATAACGCTGCAAATGCTTTCACAGGGGTTGATTAATGCTCAAACCAGGCGCATGGCGACTCATTCCAATCGATTCAGGGTCCAAAATTTAGTGGAAAATGATACCCCACACGCCTAGATTGCCAAAATCTCGGAAAATCCATTGTTCGAAAAACACATTTTGACCCCTACCTCACCCAAATTTGGTCAATTATTCAAGGAATAACCAACCAAATGTCAATGTCCGCCCGCCATTTGCCGTCCACGACGGCTATAGTAGTAAAAAATTTCCTGCAATCTTAAATTTGGGTCATGGACCCGTTTTTTTTTCATGGCCCTTACTTCATGGTCGGATACTTTTCAGCCCGATCGGACCAAATTATGGTGGTAGAGGGGGTGGAGGTCAAAATGTGTTATTCAAAAAATTGATTTTTGGTATTTTTGGCGATCTAGGCGTGTGGGGTATCATTTTCCACTAAATTTTGGACGCTGAACCGATTGGAATGAGTCTCCATGCTTCCGGTCCGAGGAATAACCAACCCCTGTGTGAAAATTTTGCAGCGTATTTGATCTAGAAACGTCCAGAAAACAATTTCGAGCAAATCGGAGAGATTGACTTTTTGCATGAAAACATAGGTTGATTCATGGAATAACCAACCAAAAGTAAACATTCCAAAATAGTTGTTGTCTGTTGGAATTTAGAATTTACTTTGCAAGAACGACGAAATAGGTACCTACTGATGAAAATCTCCCTGATAAAAAATATCTAATCATCCCTCCAGCGTCATGTCGTACATCCCGCATTTATCTTACAATTACAGCAAATATTTATTCCGTTACGCAATAGTGATATCACCATCACATGACACGGAAGAATGAATTACAGTTACGCTACTCATCTGAGCACACGTCATCTTGCATGTGTCAACTCATAGTAGAATGCCAGGAGGCGGCAGAAAACTATTCAGCCAACTGTGCGCTGTATAAATCCTCCTTCCTATATACGAGTAATTCGGTCCTTGCGGATCTACGGGTATTGGAAAACGGGGGAGAACGGACCTTTTAACATATATTTACTCCAACAGGTTGGTAGCTAGCAAGGAGAATGGAGAATTAAATATTTCAGTCGTGTTGTTTGTCCGCCCTTTTCCCATGTTTGCGCCCGTACAGGGTTTTCTTTCCATCTCGATAAATTTAAAAGGAGAACGGCGATCGAATAAACGGACGAACCCGGGACATGGGCCTTTTTGAGATACAAGGGACGCTCATTTCCTAGGATTTTCTCGCTTTTATCCGTTCGGTAGAAAGAAAGCTCTGGACGCTCGCTCTCACTAGATGCCGCTTTTCGCTATTGTTTCAAGTCGTTACCGCTCCCACTCCAAGGAGGAAAAAGCGAGGTTGGACTAATTAAAAGCGTTTGTTTATGAATTCCAACTCTCGAGGTTGGCACACCTGCGGGATGACTCGTTTCCTCGTATTCTAGTCGAGAATAAGAGCCGCATCCAGCTTAAGGATTGTACGTTTTACTTCCACTCCAGCAATACGTCGCCAACTTTCCCTTAAAATTCAAGTCGAAATGTTACGCTTTCAAGGTAGCATATTTCGTGTTTAACATACCGTAAAGTACGGACTGGCCGGTAGGCTCGCTGCGAGGCTTGCTTTATGAATTGTGTGATTATGTTGGCTGTACTGTGCTAAAAAGAAAATGACATGCATTATATCTAGTAAATGCAAGTTACCTGTTTACCTTAGATCCAATGTCGACAGCCTATTCATTCATTATTTTCACTATTTGAACACAGAGAAGTCTGCAGTGTTACCACAATGTTTCACGAACTGCAACCCTGTGCTTGACACATAAGACATCTTGCTGGACAAACGTATTTCACTAAGAGAGATTCATTTAATACATTATTGAGGTTCATCTTCCATCGATTGATGTTTGGCATTGCCATGTACGAGGCGCGTTCCGTTTGCCTATATTTGAATATTGGCGCTTCGAAGCAAAGTTTTACGACTGCAGCGCTATCTACTGACACATTGCGAAGCTACAGCGTGATTTGTTTTGATTCTGAAGTCGCGAAAATCGTTGATCCCGCCAACTGTGAAGTGCGTTCTGTGTTCGTTTCTTATGTGCAAAAGGATCGCCGGCTGCTGAAATTCATCGGGAGTTATGCCTGGTTTACGGAGCTACAGTTATGAGTGAAGGAAATGTTAGACATTTTAATAATGGCCGAACAAATATCCATGACGAAGAGCGGAGTGAAAGACCTTATATCCAGTCCGTTTCACAAGTGGACCAAACACTGCAATCTGATCGTCGATTGACGCCTGGCTGTAAAATTTCCTCAACTTGGGCGCACTGCTGTTTACAATATTGTAACAGAAAACCACGGATACAGGAAATTGTTTGCACAAAGAGCAAAGAATGTCTAGGCGGCAAGCTTCTATGCACAGGGGTTAAAGAAGCAGGTGCAGATGCAAAATGCTTACAAGTGAACGGCGATTATGTAGAGAAGTAGAGAAAGATTGTACCTAACTAAATATGTCAATAAAATTTGTATCTTCTGAGTACATTTTTTTCTGTGACCAAACGGTCCTTACTTTATGAACGCGCCTCGTACTTCTCAGAAGTAAATGAACAGGCGTAAGCACTAAAAATGGGCGCATGGATACTAATTTCTTCAACATGGGGAAAATGGGGGAAACAGTGGGTGTGGCGGGTACCGGACCCATTCCAATCGATTTAGGGTCCAACATTTAGTGGAAAATGATACCCCACACGCCTAAATCGCCAAAAATATTGTAAATCAATTTTTTGAATAACTCATTTTGTCCCCCCCCCCTCTACCCCACAAAACAGGTTCGATTGGGCTGAAAAGTTTTTAGGACAACTAGAGAAATGTGGGGAATCATTAACTACTAAATTTTGGACGCTGAATCCAATGAGAACATAACGATTGGAGCCCCCCGAATGAGGTTATGGATCAAAATGGGTATCTATCTACCCATTTTGAATGTGTGTTTTAGAGATTTATGATACCTAGGCGTGTGGGGAATCATTTGCCACTAAATTTTGGACGCTGAATCCAATGAAACTGGTCTCGGTACGATTGATGTCCAGTGGAAGAGGTGTTGGACGCTGAATCGATTTAAATTAATCTTCATGCGCCTGGTACGAGGAATAACCAACCCCTGTAGAAGAATTTGCAGTTTTTTTTTATTTTTTTTTTATTGCAGGCCCATTTTTTTGGCACCCCTCTGTCACCACCTTGAATTAATACGTGACTTGCTGCCCTCCTTTCCTTCTACCCATCCTATGCTCCTGAATGATTACCTTTATACCAATTGCGTTTCACTCTCTGCAAAACCATTCTTTGACTTATTCCGCAATGCAAAAAGGAAGGAATCAATACTACTCGTTTTTTTTTTTTTGAGAAATTGTATCCCAAATCGTAAAAGATCGTCAATCACTTGAAAGCGAAACGTGTCTACGGGTTAAAATATGAAGGCCTTTTTTCTCAAGATAGCAAACCGCAGCAAAAACAATGTAAACCAACTCGACGATGCGAGACCAGTGAATATTTTTCAACAAAGGGGCGGGAAACTCGTAAATTTCGAGGGATGTCAGGGCCTTGTAAAAACTGTTAAACCACCCGTAGTTATTAATTCCCTGTAGAGCTTTACTCGGCTTGTATCAGCTTTCCGAGAATACTCAGATATTACGTGACTTTACGCCTAAAAAGGTTTTTTCTTCTTTTTTAATCGCAAAAAGTCAACTCTTTTGTAAAGACACAGGATAGTTGTAACAACACACCGAACAATGATAAATGAGGTGTTCAAATTGGTAGTAACGATCATTTTTCCACTCAATACTGATTCATTGACGCAATTTTTGGCGTATTTCGAGCTCATTAACGTTGATCAGACGTTACTATGATAAGGGTAACTATAATAAACTCAAGTTAAAGTCACTCATTGGCTGCAAAACTCTCTAATATTGTCGGAAACAAGAAATGCAGCTGTTTCAGCTCTTCCTGTCTATATAGGAAGCAGCAAGGCTCGCCAGCTTCATTTAAGTCGAATTTGTTCAAAAAATAATTTTTATGGCGATCAAAAACGCACATCTTCATTGAGAACAATTTTGGTTCAAATTGATGGTAGCTACTTAACCCTAGAAAAATAACCTATTCTTACTAGCCATACGTTGATTCGGCATACATCCACAAACACATACACATGAGAAATGGCGATTTCTCACCATTTTATGACAGCTGATAATGCATGAAGCTGGAAAATGAGCATTTGTTAGTGCCATTTGGTTGGTTATTCCTTTAATAATCTGATAAGATCCTGAATAATGGAAATTTGGGATAGTCATTGGTCAAAATGTCAGCCCGATTTGACCGAATTTGGGAGGGAGTAAAATGTGTTTTTCAAAAAATGAATTTTCGAGATTTTTGGCGATTAAGGAGCGTGGGGTATTATTTTCAACAACATTTTCGACGCTGAATCCAACAAAACGGGTTCCGGAACGATTGGCACCCACCAGGCTACCTCATGAATGGATTGGCTACCCGTTTTGAATATGCCTTGCCGTTTCGTTACTATGTATCATGAAGATGTCCTAGCCATGTCCTTGCCTCTCTTGCCTGCGAGCAGGAGATCCATAGTTGGGGATTCATTGGCACCAGGATCATTAAACCTTTGGACAGCCAGGCAGCTTCGAAGTCCTTGCAGCCTTCATGTTCACCTCAATGGTGTCCTGGGAATGTCTCCAACCCCTGAAGAGGGTGTCAGGGAGGAACTCCTTCCGATACTCTGGATGCCGGGCCACCAGGGCATTCGAGGAGAACGTTATTGGTTGTAGAAAATTATCTAAAAATCATACATTTCGTCCAGGGACCTGTTTCTGGTTCCAGTTGGTCCCCGAAACTTTTCAGCTCCATCAGACCATGTTTGGGTGGATTATGAGGTCAAAATGTGTATTTCGAGAAAAGGATTTTCGATGTTTTCGGTGGTCTGGGCGTTTTGAGTATCATTTTCGGCTAAATGAGACGGGTCCCGGGACAAAAGGGCGCCCACCGGAACGTGTTATGGGTAAAAATGGGTATATATTACCCATTTCGAATGTGTGTCTTCGAGATTTCTGGTACCTAGGCGTGTGGGGTATCATTTTCCACTAAATTTTGGACCCTGAATTGATTAAAATGATTCCACTAGCTCCTGGTCCAAGGAATTATCAACCCATGTGAAATAATGATCAGCAGCCTTGATTAAAATGCCAAACAGACATCTAATTCAGAGGTTCGACGTACTGTTCGCCGGTTCGGCATAATCGACGCGTTGTTCTTGTATTTACAAGTTAGCCATTATCATTTCGGGTGTTGAAAATAATTTCTGGAAGTTCAGATGTGATCAGTCAATTTGAAGAAGAATTCAGGCTCCCTTCGCGGTTTTCCTGTTTCGTTTGTGGCTCTTTTTATGTTTTATTTGTAGATTCACGCTTTTGCTGTTCTGCATTTGGTGGTTTCATTTTGGAGCTTGATTAGGCCTATGATGACGTAGGGTGGTCAGATGAAAAATCATGGAAGAGATCTGCTTCATCTGGTGACATGGAACAATCTTATAGGACGTCCTTGTCAGAAGTTCTTCCATGGATTCATTGAGGGGATCAGAATCTGAATCATCATGAACTTACTATCAAAAACAAGGCCTACTCCTCCGTCGAAAGGTTATGAATCTTCAGCAACGATGTCCTCGTCATCCTCGATCACAGATCCAGAGGGTGTCCTGGCTTCTTTTTCCCACGTTGGGGCCCAAGCCCGGAACTGTTTGGCACTTCAGGCTGGGTTCCGATTTTTGCCCGCTAGCTGGTCCCGTTTGCCTGCAGTTCCCGCTGCCGGGCCTTTTCCTCGACGAGCTTGCCTTCCAGGATGTTTTGGATGTACCCTGCCACGGCATTCCACTTTGACTTGCTTTCGAGCATCCTGGTCATCATATCCTCGGGGATGGGAGGGCTGGTCATTTCTAGCTCCCTTGCTCCCACCTCTCGCAATCTGCCATATGTGTTGAGCGCTGTCCTCTTCGATGGTGTAATGCAGGCATCCTGGAGATTCCACGATACGCATCCTATGGGGACACTGATAGAACATCCCGTGACCCGAGAGGAACTGCGTTATATGATAGTTAACTTCACCGTGTTTCCTCTCTAGCCAGAATCGTATATTGGGCAACAGTCGAGCCGTCCATCTTCCTCTTGTTTCTGTCTCCCAGATTTCCTGCCAGGAGTTGATTGTGTGTTCCCGCTCTTGTTTGGCTAGTTGAGGCCAGGGCTCCTCTTCCCGTCGCTCATACATCCTTTTCCTCCCCCTTGCAAGCAGATGTATTCGTATCACTCCTGCCAGGAGGAGCACAGCTGGTTTTGATACTGTCTTATAGGTGCTCACAATGCGAAGCGCCCCTCTTCTTTGCACTGTGAGCATCCGTTTTTGGTGGGATTTGACATTCAGAGCGTCCGCCCCTACTTCTGCCCCATATAGCAGGATGGAGTTGAGAACTGACATTAATAGTTGTCTCCTACACGGTCTATGTCCTGGAATGTTTGACAGTAGTCGATTCAGCGCTGCAGTTCTCTTTGCTGTCATCCTTATGTGCTCCCCAAAAGTTATCTTGGTGTCTAGCATTATTCCCAATACTCAAGTAGCCATCTCATTGGATTCTGCGTCCGAAATCCAGTGGAGAATGATACCCCACACGTCTTGGAAATCTTGAAAACCCATTTGATCCGATCGGGTTGAAAGGCTTTGAGGACCAACTAGGGCCGGAACCCGAATTTCAGATTTTTGGAAACATTTTTACAACCAAACTAACGTGGACGGAGGACGGAAATTTTGCTAATTTTGATCTAGACACCTTGAAACACCCATGTTTGGGGCAAATCGGAGAGATTTACATTCTGCATGAAAACACAGGTATGATTATTCAAGGAATACCAACCAAAATGACTACGTATAGGATTACTTTTCTAGAGTTAAATGTCATTTTAACTCTGCTCTCGATTCCGACCAATCCTCTGACATGTGTGAATGTGGAATTCTTTTCCGCTTCTCAATTGAAAATAGGGGTAGAAGATTTTACACGCCCTTTCTTGGCTGATTGATCCATCCAATCGCGTTTGGAATTGAGACCCAAATTAACCCGGAGCTCCTGTCGAATCCCGCTTTTTGCCCTATTCAACCATGTTTCTTTCTGAATGCCCCCAGACTTCCACCAAGCGAAATCCCCTCCCTCATGATTCTTCTCGATCCTTTAGTCGGTTGTATTTCCTGAGTGAGAGTTCGTTTCAATAAATTGTTCGCTCGATTCAACATTGCCGCCTTCACTTGCCCTCATTCTTTACAAGGTCTTAATGGGCTGCGTGACTTCTGCTGACGTCATTAATTAAAAACGACACCGATGAGATGGGTTCTATTTTTGGAAATTCAAATCGATGAACATCCAAATCCAAATGTCAGATCAACACTTCGTGAAATGGTTTTAAAATGGAACACCCGATCAGTCGAATAACAAATATTCCAAATATTACTGCCGCATCAATATTTAAGCGAGCGTGGTGGACTGGCCCGCTAATTCCCGATAAGTGGTTGCATTGTTCGCTGTCGCTATGCTAAGTAAAAACGCTGCAAATTGTTTTACAGGGGTTGGTTATTCCTTGGAACTAGAGCA
The DNA here is from genome assembly GCA_019603395.1 of Cyrtorhinus lividipennis. NCBI lineage: Eukaryota > Metazoa > Arthropoda > Insecta > Hemiptera > Miridae > Cyrtorhinus > Cyrtorhinus lividipennis. The sequence goes on from CM034008.1 coordinate 16,529,997, forward strand.
TGGAGACTGATTTCAATCGATTCAGCGTCCAAAATCTAATAGAAAATGATACCCCACACGCCTAGGAACCAAAAATCTCGAAAATCCATTTTTCAAAATACACATTTTTACCCATACATCCCAAATTTAGTGCGATCGGGCTGAAAAGTTTCGAGGACCAACTAGAGCCGGAAACGGTTCCCTGACCCGAATTTCAGATTCTTAGAAAATTTTCTATTTTCCCAAAATCGGCGTGATTCACTCACACCCCCTCCCTCCGTGGTCAGTCACCCCTCCAACACCTTTACTGCCTCTCCACGAACTTTCAATTTGCAATGTGCGCATTTTACTTCATATTGAGAGGAGCTATGAACCACATTTTGACCCCTACCTGATAAATTGGAACAGTAGCAGCAGTCTCAAGTAAAATTTTTAATTAATTGGACATTTTTCGGTGGCTCTCGAAATTTCAAAAAGCCATTAGGTTCAAGTCAATCCGTTGAAGATAGTCCATTTATGAATTCTTCGGCGCGCAAAAAGGTTCAACAGGGGTGACAAGTACAATTAAATATAAAGTATGAGTTTTGGAGCACTCAGTTCGTCTGATATCCAAAATGTCATTAGGAAGGAAACCGTGAGTCCTTTGAGGTGGTGATGATATAAAATGTTATTTTATATGAATAATGGGGATTAATTGTAATAAGCAATCTTAACTATTTTCTAGCGTTTTTCTCTATCTCGCTAATTTCTTTAGTTTTTAGCGTTTTCCTTTGCATGAGTTGACACTCAACATTCTGTGCACGCTCCTATTAGTAGAATTAGCTGTAAAAGAGTGAGTATGCACAAGCCATACATACCTTTACACAACAAAGGAGCTAAGGGTGGGTACTTGTCAGAGAGTGGTTCACATTAGCCAAGAATAGGAAGATAAGTTGTGATATGCGGTGCCAAGCTGAGCTTTGCATTAAATACACAACCCCACAAAAAAAAAGTCAAAGTCCATGAAAGCGACCTGTGGGGTTTTATGTTTTTCGGGTCGCTGATTTCGAATCTTTTGCCAGTTTTTTTCAGATCAGATCGCTTTCAAGGTCATTTGAAGGTCAAATGTAGAAAATATCGCTTAAAATATCTGAAAAAATTCAGACTTAAGTTTTTTAGAATGCTGAATCCGAATCTGGTGTCAGTTGACCTTTATGAGGTCAAGGTCTAGGTAATTTGAAGGTCATACCAAAAAAATAACCTAAAAAAAATTTGTAAAAATTCGACCTTCAAATGACCTTATATGACCTTCAGATAACCAGACATGATCGAACCAACCCTGGATTTAGATTCAGCGACCCTCAAAACACATACATAAATTTTTACAATTTTTTTTTTAGGTTATTTTGTTGGTTTGACCTTCAAATGACCTTGACCTTGAACTTGTGAAGGTCAACTGACACTGGATTTAAAATCAGCGTTCTAAAAAACTTTTGTCTGAATTTTTTCAGATTTTTTAAGCCTATTCTTAAATTTTGACCTTCAAATGACCTTAACCTTGACCTCATGAACGTCAACCGACACCGGATTCGGATTCAGCGTTCTAAAAAACCTATGTCTGATTTTTTAAGCGATATATTTTTTTTAGCTATATTTTCTCCATTTGACCTTCAAATGACCTTGAAAGCGATCTGACCTGAAAAAAACTGGCAAAAGATTTGAAATCAGCGACTCGAAAAACATAATACCCCACACGTCGCTTTTATGGACTTTGACTTTTTTTTATTTTGTGGGGTTGTGATATTGTTACCCTTGGTGCATGGCAGTGTTTCCTGTATGATCCTCATTTCCCATTTGTATCCCGTTTTTGATGCGAATTATCAATTTTACAGGGAAACCGATCGCTTAGGCCAATGCTTCACGGAACACACCACCGTGCAGGTAAGACTATGAGTGAGTCAATATTTTATAATTCTGCCGTAGTACTTTGTATTAAGAGGAACTTGGAAATATTTAACGAAATTCTGATGTGTTACAATAAAGCAACATTTTTGTGGGTTTGGTGTTAGAGGAAAGCTGCCAGATTTGGATGGAAAACCGAAAGGTTGGTATATTGGGGCCGCACACGCACGATCGTGATCTAATTTGGGGGTGAGCAAGCACGACTGAAGCCACTCAGCGCTTTCTTTATCGATCCATTCAATTTACAATTTCGTACGTTAGGCAATTACTGACAAATTTGTCGTAGGAAGTGAGCAAGAATGTTGTGGACGACAAAAACAGCGAATCGGCGTAAAAAAAAGCTTCAAACTCTTCCATATTGGTTCTTTATTCTAAGAATATAAGGAAAACCGTTAGTTCAGGAGCCTATTCCTAGAAACTCTTCACTCCTCATTCTCCACTCTGCATATGCAAGCTCCCCGCTCTACAAAAACTTATTGTTCCAAGAAAGTGCAAAGCGGTATAGTATCATTTAGGAGATAATTTATACATAAAATACTATTTCGAATGGATTTTATTGGAAGAGGAGAATAATCATAAATCTTTTGATTGGTAATTTGGTAATAAGGACTTTTTGTTGTTGCTAGTATCAATATCTTTTTATGTATAATGATAAAAATGTCGTCAGGGACCTGCTTTTGGCTTTACTTGGTCCTCAAAACATTTCAGCCTGATTGGAGCAATAGGCTCAAGGGGCCTATTCCTAGAAATGCGCCACTCCACACTTTGTCACTCTTCATCTTATACTCTTCACATTGAAAATTACGAAGAGTAGAAGAACTTCCTATTCCTAGAAACCTTTCACTCCAACTTTCTTGTTCTACTCGAAATGTAGAGTGAGCTGTTGTAGTGCATCTATTTTGTTGTAACCTTCCTCACGTTCGGGATACCTAAACGAGTCAAACTCAAGTCTTCTACCACCACACTACAACGGCAATCCATGTTTTGATGACGAACGGATACTAGCCCAACGCGTTATTATTATTTATTTCTCGTCTAAGGATTCGGGCGACGATGTTTTGCCGTGTGTTATGTTACACAATGTTATGGTACATGTACATGTACATGGGTTGGGGTTGGTTATTCCTTGGACCAGACTCATTCCATGCGATTCAGCGTCCAAAATTTAGTCGAAAATGATACTCCACACGCCTAGATCGTCGAAAATCTCAAAAATCCTTGTTTCGAAATACACATTTTGACCGTCTCCCTCCCAAATTTGGTCTGATTGGGCTGAAAAGTTTTGAAGACCAACTGAAGCCACAAGCGGGTCCTTGAAAACATTTTTTTTAAATTATTATTTGTAAAAATATATTGTTATTAGCAACAAAAAAAATCCTTATTACCAAATTACTAATCAAAAGATTCAGAATTATTCTCTTCTTGCAATAAAATCCATCCAAAATAATATTTTATGTATAAATTATCTCCTAATTGATATTTGGAGAGTACTTAGCTATTTGGCAAAGTCATTGGATACTCTACAAAAAAATGGACAAATCTTCATTTGCCAGCCACAGAGTCAATACTCTTCATACGAGTGTGAAGAGTTTCTTGGAACACCGAAAACACTGCAAACCTGGACTCTTCATTTCACTCTACATATTCATAACGCTCTGCACTTTCTAGGAACGAAAAGTTTGTAGAGTTGGGAGTTTGCACATGCAGAGTGGAGAGTGAGGAGTGAAGAGTTTCTAGGAATAGGCCTCATTTCAAAGATTTAGCGTCCAACATTTAATGGCACAGAAACTGAATTTTTTTGCAACCTTTTAGGGCATTAGGGCGTTTTCTGCCGCAGGAATCAATGTTCTCTCTTTGCATAATGATCACAATGTAAATCCTGACTACCCCCTATAACCATCACCGACGATCGTATTCGTTAATGTCCTTTAATCACTTTTTTCCTCGCTTCAAGACAGTTTGCCAAGAATGCCGATCTCGTTTCAGTCAAGCTCATTACAAAATTGTAGAAAAAGACAACTTTTTCGGGAATTATCTACTTCCTTCCTGGGTCTGAAAGAGACGAGCCCTCAAAGCTCCTCCTTTTACTGGTATTCAGAGGGCGACCCGAGGGAGACGAAATTTGATAACGGGAATAGATGTTGGCCCACAGCCAACGGTTCGTGTCTCCTCGCACCCGTTTAACTGGCTCGGTTTTCCCTTTTGAACCGATTTTCTCCTTCACCGTCCCTTTTGCGTTATCGGTGTGTCGGAAAACTGCCTTCAGTATCCGACCTTTCCCACGAGCTTTTCTCTATTATATAACGAATACCTTCTATATTTCTACGCTCGCCTTATGTACCGTATCCTATGAAAGGGGTGAATAGATATTTTATTTTAATAAAACGGACCGTACGTACGGCGTGGCCTATAGGCGGGTTCTTTCCAGCGATATCGACCGATAAAATATAAAGTTGGGGTTATTTGTAGTTACGATAGCCGAACGTAAAATGTTATTTCCTAAGATAACAGATTAGATGGAACTGTTTGTCATGACTTATTCGAAATGACCTCGAGCTAAGCTTGTGTTTACTAAAAATATCCGTTTATTATTGTTGAAATGAAGGATGAATTAAAAGAAACGCAGCAAATTCTTTCATAGGGGTTGGTTATTCCTCGGACCAGGCCCGTGGAGACTCATTTCTTCAACATGGGGAAAATGGGGGAAACAGTGGGTGTGGCGGGTCCTGGACCCATTCCAATCGATTCAGGGTCCAAAATTTAGTGGAAAATGATACCCCACACGCCTAGGTACCAGAAATCTCGAAAACACATTCGAAATAGGTAGATCGGCACCTATTTTGACCCACAACCTCATCCAGAGGGAACTTAGTTTGAAAGTGAGTTTTTGAGATTTCTGGTGCCTTGTTGTGTGGGGTATCATTTTCCACAGGGTTTTGGACGCTGAATCGATTGGAATGAGTCATCATGCGCCTGGTCCGAGGAATAGCCAACCCCTGTGAATGAATTTGCAGCGTTTTTTCAACATTTTAATGGGACGTGGAAACAAGGCCAGGCACTAGAATGCGTTGAATGATTGACAACATATTCACGTAAAATGGGAATCTTCAAGTTAAGGTCAATAGACAGGAGCACCCCATTTTCTTTGGCTAAATCCCTGGTTATGGCCTGGATGAGGGGTTCCAAGGGTTCAACCCTTCTTATGGCCAACCCTTCTGTTCTTCTCGAAACAATCTTGGCAGATCAAAAGATGAAAGGTACCTACTGCTGCGTGAATGGTCGAGGTATGCTTGGGGAACGGCCATCGGAACCGTCAATGTGCGGTCAGTGAAAACCTATTCCTGGGAAACGGCACGGAAATCCGCCTCCAACTGGGAAAGCGCTCTCTACAAACAAGGCCGCTCAACTACCCGTGGATTCCCCGATGGCTTGTTGGAGGTTCCGCGGGCGTAAAATCACTTGTCCGTCGACCGTTTGCGAAGAGTATGAAGCGAATTGATGAGTTTCATTAGCATTGCTGCCTCGTGGGAGAATAACGTGATTATTATCGGAAAATCCTTTCAAAACCCCAGAGAGGGCCGCACCGAACGGATGAAAGACCGTGGATAAACCGAGTCACATTTTACAGGTGACAGTCATCGGATACGTACCTTAAGCGATAAATCAACAATTATCAGCAACGTAACCAATTTTCCTTTCCATTCCACTGCTCGCTCCATACTCTCTAGTGTTAGATGCCTTTATTTGCCAATCTGCAATATTTCAAAGCAAAATTAATTAGCTGCAAACTAAAAACACCAGCGGAGGTTGTGAAACCATGAGTACACGGTTTAAACATTCAATTGAAGATGATATTATTCTATCCTCAATCGTAGAAGAAATTGCGTCCTCAGTGTAATGTGTGGGCCTATTTTCGTTGGTTATTCCTTGAATAATCAACCTATGTTTTCATGATAATGGTCAACCTCTCCGATTCGGCTCAAAAATTTTTTCTGGACGTTTCCATGATGTCCTGATCAAAAAGGTCGATGTCCGTCCGCCGTACGCCGTCCATCGTCCGCGCCGTTTTTGGTAGTAGAAAATTTTCTAAAAATCTGAAATTTGGGTCAGGGGTCTGTTCCCGGCCGAGACGGGGGGGGGGGGGGGGGGGGGGTCAAAATGTATTTTTTGAAAAATGGATTTTCGAGTTTTTGGGCGATCTAGGCGAGTAGGGTGTCATTTTTCACTAAATTTTGGACGCTGAATCCAATGAAATGGGTCCCAGAACGATTGGCACCCACTGGAAGAAGTAATGGGTCAAATTGGGTATTTATTATCCATTTTGAATATGTGTTTTCGGGATTTCTGCTACCTAGGCGTGTGGGGTATCATATTCCTTTAAATGTTGGACCCTGAATCGATTGGAATGGGTCTGGGACCCGCCACACCCACTGTTTCCCCCATTCGAGGAATAAGCAACCCGTGTGTAAGAATTTGCAGATTTTTTAAGAAACCATCTCGCTTTGGTAGTTTGGAACGTAAGTTTGGAGTCTATACGCGAAACTTCTGAATTTTTGGATAAATTGGTTTAAAAAGGCTTTCTCACCCGGTGGATAGACGTTGTAGATTTTGAATAAACACAATAACATTATTCTTTAAAATAACAGGGTACCATTTCAGTTCAATAAACCAAAAGAGTGAGCAACGCGTATCACAAAATCGATTTTGGAATTCCATGTGGCCCAAAAGGGTCGATTCTACATACAACTCATTTGCAACAAAACATGCTGGAAATTTTGAAATTTGAAAAATTGTTCGATAGTCGGCAGTTAGTTGATCCTCAAAACATTTCAACCCGATAGGACCAAATTAGGGCGGAGTAGGGGTCAAAATGTGTATTTCAAAAAATAGAGATATTTGGCAATCTAGGCGTGTAGGGTATCATTTTCCACTAAATTTTGGACGCTGAATCCAATTAAATGGGTCCCAGAACGATTGGCACCCACTGGAAGAAGTTATGGGTCAAATTGGGCATATATAACCATTTTGAGTATATGTTTTCGAAATTTCCGGTACCTGGGCGTGTGGGGTATCTTTTTCCACTAAATTTTGGACCCTGAATCGATTGGAATGGGTCTGGGACCCGCCGCACCCACTGTTTCCCCCATTTTTCCCATGTTGAAGAAATGAATCTCCGTGCGCCTGGTCCGAGGTTTTCACTAACGAACGCCAGAAAATCTCGAGGAAAAATGTTTGCTTTACTCGGCTGAATGTTGTTAAGTTTCTCGTTTTCATACATTTCCTAACTTTTGGCTGAATTAGTGATTATCAGTACTCAATTATTGGAGTCACTAAGGAGCCCATAAGAAGGGAAGTTTGACGCTTTTTCCAACCGTGTACCCAGATTTGAGTTTAGGTATTTTGTGAACTGAGGCCGTTTAGTGACGCCAGGTCGAAAATAATGAATTATTAATACTTGAAACACGTCTTTATCATGTTAAGAAACTTTATACACTTGAATGCGAACATGGAATTGCGAAAACTGATACTAGGTCTTTATCACAAGAGCAATAGGCCTGATAATGAGAAACGGAATAAGAATATCCATGGCTGACACAATATTTGAATACAACTTTAACAGAAAAACGGTAAAAGGTCTTAAATCGTGAATAATTCGGAAATGTATCCTGAGCCGTATGAGATCGGAGAGATTTACTTATTGCATAAAAACATAGGTTGATTATTTATGGAATAACCAACCAAAATGCTGCATATTTTATCACAGGGGTTGGTTATTCCTCGCACCGAGAGCGTGGAGACTCATGCTAATAGATTCAGCGTCCAAAATTTAGTCGAAAATGATATCCCACACGCATACGTACCAGTTTCTCGAAAAGACACTTTCAAAATAGGTAGTTAGATACTCATTTTGACCCATGACCTGTACCAGATGGCTCCAATCGTTCTGGAACCCATTCCATTGGATTCAGCGTCCAACATTTAGTGGAAAATGATACCCCGACACGCCTAGATCGCTGAAAATCTTGACAACCCATTTTTCGAAATACACATTAACCAAATTCTGATCATGATTGAAGGGGCTTTACAATTATTTTGAAGGGTTGCGGGCTATACAGACAAATGTATCCACCAAAACCAAATTTGTTCAGAAGGCAAGAAAAAACATTTTGATTTTAGAGTGAGCAATTTTATTTCATTCTGGATATGAAACCATAGGCAAGAAATATGTTCAGAAAGAAAACGGATATCAAATTTAAAAAAATCTGCAAATTCTTACACACGGGTTGGTTATTCCTCGAATGGGGGAAACAGTGGGTGTGGCGGGTCCCAGACCTATTCCAATCGATTCAGCGTCCAAAATTTAGTGGAAAATGATACCCCACAGGCCTAGGTAGCAGAAATCCCGAAAACTCATAATCAAAATGGGTAATAAATACCCAATTTGACCCATAACTTCTTCCAGTGAGTGCCAATTGTTCTGGGACCCATTTTATTGGATTCAGTGTCCAAAATTTAGTGGAAAATGACACCCCACTCGCCTAAATCACCCAAAATCTCGAAAATCCAACACACATTTTGACCCCTACCCCCTCCAAATTTGGTCCGATCGGGCTGAAAAGTTTCGAGGACCCATCTCGGCTGGGAACCCCCTGACCCAAATTTCAGATTTTTAGAAAATTTTCTACTACCAAAAACGGCGCCGACGATGGACGGCGGACGGACATTGACGTTTTTTGATCTAGACACCATGAAACGTCCAGAATAAATTTTTGAGCCAAATCGGAGAGGTTGACCATTATCATGAAAACATAGGTTGATTATTCAAGGAATAACCAACCAAAAATGAAAAGCGGGAGAGGTGAGAAAAATTAATGAAACAAACTGCGACTTGAGCAAGAAAATTTCATTGAACGTAGAATCCAAATCCAGTGGAACGCCAACAAATTTGCCTACATTTACATTTTAGATGCGATCGTATAACTAAGAAACCCAACCAAACCTGCAAGAAAGTAGGAAAATTAGCTCGAGAAGGTAGCAGAGTCGTAAAGAGTACTTTTTAACTTGAAAATCTTCTCTGTGCCCAGCAGGTAAGGACTAATATAAATGCGCAATGTATTTTTTTCTTCTCTGAATAATGGGCTTATCGCTGGAGTTATCTACGAGTGTTTATACCATAAGCCAGAGGGTGTCCCTGGAGAATTGAGTGGGGGGGGGATAGGGTGAGAGTGAAAACTAAAGGAAAAGTCGTCCCGAACATGTTCAAATCGCTTCGCGGAGGAACTCTTATCGAAGCTCGGACACACTTTCCGCGTTATTGCTCCCTGAAGGTGCGCTTCATCCTCTCTTCAGCCATTATTGTTTCCTTCTCCGCGAAAAATCTTTACTTGTCGCAAAGCGGTAGACGTAGAAGTTTATCGCAATGGCGGCAGTAGCTTCTGGTTTATTCCAATTTCCTGCGGATGAGTTGCGGCATGTTCTGACTCGAAGAATCGTAAAAATAAATAATGAAAGCGCCGAGTTCTGAAGGACTTTTTCGTATTTCAGTCGTTACAGTCAGCACTCTGTCACAAACTGTTTCCGTTTATCGCAGTTCATAGCTCCTCTCAAGATGACGTGAAATGCGCACATTGCGAAGTGAAAGTTCGTGGAGAGGCAGTGAATGGTGTTGGAGGGGTGACTGATGGCGGATGGAGGGGGTGTGTGTGAATCACGCCGGTTTCGGTTATAGAAAATTGTCTTAAAATCTGAAATTCGGGTCAGGGACTCCTCTAGTTGGTCATTGGAACCATTCAGCCCGATCGGACTAAATTTTGGGTGGTAGGGGTGAAAATGTGTATTTTGAAACATGGATTTTCGAGATTGAAACATGGATTTTGTGAGCTTCGGTTTCGACGAGACATCTAATCCCAAAGCTCACTGTTATTTTTCCCTAGGACTGGCCAAGCTATTATAGGCCAGTCAGGACGGGACTTATCCAGAATCCCCGAAATTCTTAAGCCCCGATAAAAAATGTTTTTAAAACCCTGCAACACCAAAAGGACTCCAGGTTCGCACAAATCAAAACCAAACCAAGAATAAAACAGGTTTATTAACTTGTCGGGAGTTTGCTTTGACTTTACATATATGCCGAATGCGCTGGTACCTTGGAGTGGTTTGTGTTGGTGTTCGGGTTGGGTCTCAGCGCAGGACAGTGCTCAGGCCAGGAGCTCTGCTGATTCCGGGACGATGTCGACGAGAATGATCAAAAATCCGCCGGAGGTTTTTCAGGAACTTTTGATTTTCCGGCGCGATGGTGGGGATCGGAGGTAAAACCCAAGAATATGGACCCTTGTCGCGTTATCAGCTGATATCGATAGTACGCTCTGTCGATATGCACTATCGATATATACGCGAAATATTTATCCCTGTCGGCCATATTTGTTTTTATAAAAAAGGAGGGAAAATACTAAATTGAAATAAAATAAATAAATTGAAATAAACTTACCTTGTACTTTTGGCGTAAAATGGCGTAAAATGTAAATCTAATAATTATTGGAAGAAGTAAGTGAATGTAATGAAAAAATTGAAATTGACTTGAAATTGAATCTTTTGGAAAATATTAAGCTTCACTAAGCCTCTCACTCCCGCCATCTGGCCGATATACCTACATTGGCCACATCCTTGAGGAATTCCCTCATTGGAGAAATCCTTGAGAAAATCCAAAAAAGAAGATCCAAAAAATCCAAAAGAAAGAAGATCCAATATTTGAGAAAATCAAAAGAAAGAAAATCCAATCCTTGAGAAAATCCTGAAGTGACTCAGATAGCAGGTGGAGACAAAAAGGAGGCAACAACAAAAACTTTCGATTATCGACCATATGCGCGATATCATTGCTATCAGTTGATAACGCGACAACGGTCTATATTCTTGGGTTTAGCCGGGATCGGATTCTTAACTGGAGGTGGGAGACGGTGGCACTTCCCGCGGTTCGGTTCTGCTGAAGTCAGCGCTCCCGTTGTTCTCCTTTTTTCCCGGACGGCCAGAATTCGGTCTCACAATCCACCCTGGTTGAAGCGGTTGGTCCCACAGCTGGTCTTGAGGGTGTCTGTGAACTTGTACGCATGGTTTTAGTGCATATCCATTTTGTTTGGTCGTCATTGTTGTTGGATGTAAGGCTTTTTTTTTCATTTTTGTTGTTGACAGCGAGGTTTTCATTCATTGGCTGCTTTGACATCCTTTGGTTACCAGTCCACTAAATTCTGGACACTGAATCGATTGGAATGAGTCCCCATGCTGAATGAATTGATGCTAAATTTGCAGCGTTTCTACTAAATTTTGGGTGAATCGACTTGACCTGATAAATTTTGACTTCATAATGCAGTGTACCTACAAGTCAGGACGGGTAATTTGACAACGGTAAACAACTCTCCCGATGCAAAATAATTGTTTGTTTGCTTTTCCCTTCCCTTTTCTGATTACCTACTCGTATACAACGAAAATACGCTCCCCTAATGAGCTTCATCCACGTGAAATAAAAACCCTTGTACGATACCTTGCAGAAATTTGTTAATTTTCAGGTTGAATGGCTGTTCAACATTATTTTTAACAACCCTCTACCAGTTTGAGTTAGCTTCCGAAAAAGTGATGGTATTATACTATACCACATTTTTCAATTGTGGAATTGTCTCCCTCTACCGGATTTTCCCTTAAGTAGAAACGTGTTTACTAATGTATCTTACGATCGATTTCATTTTCAATTTCGCGCCATTTTTATAGTTTTGGTTTGGATAAGAATTATCGTCATGGGAAGGTAGTTTCACATTGGCGTCTCCATATGAATCCTCTTTTCTTTTGTGGCGCCACAACCCACGAGGGATCAGGGCCTTGTGGAGTGATGTCCGCCAGTAATCTCTATTCCTTGCTGCCGCCTTCCAGTTCCAAATTCCCAGAATTAGTGGACTGGACCGTGCGTCTCCTGCCATACCATCCAACCACAGCAGTGTTGGTTGACCTAATCTTCTTCTTTTGAGGTGTTACAATCCGCAAAGGATCAGGGCCTCTAGGAGTCATGTCCGTTAGTCGTCTCTGTACCTTGCTGCCGCTTTCCAATTCTGAATTCCCAGAATTACTGGACTGGAACTTGCGTCTCCTGCCATACCGCTCAACCACAGCAGTGTTGGTCAGCTCAATCTTCTTTTGTGGCACTACAATCCGCAAAGGATCAGGGCCTCCTGGAGTGATGTTTGTCAATCATCTCTGTTCATTGCTGCCGCTTTCCAGTTCCGAATGACTGGACTGGAACGTGCGTCTCCTGCCACACCGTCCAACCACAGCAGTGTTGGTCGACCCAATCTTCTTCTTTTGTGGCGCTACAATCCGCAAGGGATCAGGGCCTCCTGGAGTGATGTCCGTCAGTCATCTCTGCTCCTTGCTGCCGCTTTCCAATTCCAAATTCCCAGAATTACTGGACTGGAACTTGTGTCTCCTGCCATACCGCCCAACCACAGCAATGTTGGTCGACCCAATCTTCTTTTGTGGCGCTACAATCCGCGAAGGATCAGGGCCTCCTGGAGTGATGTCCGCCAGTCATCTATGTTCCTTGATGCCGCCTTCCAGTTATAAATACCCAGAGAGGAACGTCCGTCTCCTGCCACACCACCCAACCACAGCAGTGTTGGTCGACCCAAACGTCTTCTTTTGTGGCACTACAATCCGCGAAGGATCTGGGTCTTGTGGAGCGATGTCCGTCAGTCATGTCTGTTCCTTGCTGCCGCGATTCAGTTCCTAATTCCCTAAATGGAATGTGCGTCTCCTGCCACACCGTCCAACCACAGCAGTGTTGGTCGACCCATTCTTCTTCTTTGGTGGATAATTTCGTCCACAAGCCTTCGAAGGACCTCTTTGGGGCTCATTCTGGCTACTTGCCCGACTCAACGGAGTCTTCCAACCTTCATGATTCTGACGGCATCACAAACACCACAGGCTCATGACTTCGACATTTGTTCTTCGACTCCAGGTGAGCTCCTCCAGGTCCAACATTGCCCCTAGAATCCTACGAAGAACCTTCCTCTCAAACCAGCGCAATTCTTCTTCGGTTTTGTTAGCGTCCTGATTTCAGAGCCGTTGGTCAAAACTGGTCTAATGAGGGTCTTATACAGGTCTTACAAAGACAAAAGTGTTGTGGCCCGTGAAACAACCCTGCTTTTCAGTTGTTGTAGGAGTCCAAAATAACATCGGTTAGCTGACTGTATTCTTCTACTTATTTCGGGTTTCATATCATTATTGGCATTCAGTGAGCCAGGATACAGAAATTCCGCCACAGCTTCAAAGGTACAGCCCCACCACCCTGCACCAACCTGTACTGTTTCAGGGATAGGCCTGGAGGGGTGTGTACAGCCATATACTTGGTCTTCCCGTAAGAATGCGGCATTCAAATCTCGAGAGGAATTCTGATGGAAGCGTGTTGCGTTCTACTGCAATGATGAAAATAACTTCGCTCTCCGAACACCTGAATCTCCACCCCACCACTTTCTTGTCTTCATCCTCGTAGCCTGGGTGAAGTGGAGAGAACGACATCTCATCTTCTCAGCTCCGCTTCAACAACGTTCCTTTTTCATATACCAGAGGCAGCCTTCCAAATGTGAAAAAGGTAGAGCGTTCAGGTGTTCCGTTCTAATTGAGGGGGAAATTTCCTCGCAGCAAAATACGATTGCAGTTTGCGGCATATCGAGATAACATTGCGCTAGAAAATGCGAGTTTTTGGAAGTGTCATTGCCTGCGGGTCTCTGCGTCATACTGAAATTGTCATTTTTCCGAAGAGCATTGCGTCTCTCAAAAAACAATAAATTTCGAAAAAATTAGGAACATTCTGAATATTTCTCCTTTACTGTACTCCCTTCCTCGATTTATAGTTGGCTGGAAAGCGGACGTGAAATCGTTTTACAGATGCGACCTTCAAAGGCCCAACATTTTTCCTCGTCACCTTTGAATAAGCTTCGACCTATTTTGTATAGCTTATCCGACGGAATCGCCAGGTAAAACAACGGACAGTGATACAGCGCTTGGGCGATGGGGTTGTCGCTTTGTGAGCCTCTCATGTTATGTTGGGCGTTGTTGCCGCAAAACCCTCGTACGCGCCCTGGATCTACAACCACCCCTTCATTTTGTCTGACGGCCGTCAGTTTCTAACATACGATGCCCAACCGTTTCTCGGGGCTCTTTCACGTCAAGTTTCTCTCGATGAACCGTTTTTCCCCAGCGGATGTATTGACGATCTCCACGCAGTTTCGGAAAAGAAATACGTCACAATTCATCTTATTTGTTCCGTCCGCAGGAGATGAATGATGGAACAAAATGATGTTTGAGGAAAATGCAGAACTCAGCATCGCCCTTGGTTTACACTAGATGTTCGTTGAGCAACCCATTTTTGTTGGTTATTCCTTACCATCCTATGTTTTCATGATAATGGTCAATCTCTCCGATTCGGCCCAAAAATTTTTACACGACGTTTCATGGTGTCTTGATCAATATTAGCAAATGTCCGTCCGCCGTCCGCCGCCCACACCAACTTTGGTAGTAGACAATTTTCTAAAAATCTGAAATTTTGGTCGAGGACCCGTTTCCGGCATTTTAAACTTTTCAACCCGATCGGAACAAATATGGCTGGGGTAGGGGTCAAAATGAGTATTTCGAAAAATGGATTTTTGAGATTTTTTGCAATTTAGGTGTGCGGGGTATCATTTTCACCTAACTTTTGGACGCTGAATCCAATAAGACGGGTCCCGGAACGATTGGTGTCCACTGGATGAGGCTATGGGTCAAAATGTGTGCCTACCTACCCATTTCGAATGTGTTTTCGAGATTTCTGGTACCTAGGCGTGTGGGGTATCTTTTTCTACTAAATTTTGGACCCTCAATCGATTGCAATGGGTCTGGATTCCGCCACACCCACTGTTTTCTCCATTTTCCCCATGTTGATGAACTGAGTCTCCATGCGCCTGATCCGAGGAATAACCAACCCGTGTGATAGAATTTGCAGCGTTTTTGGTTGATTATTTCTGGAATAATTGTCATGGCCAAGGTCATGAGGGGGTCGACCATCTCCGATAGGCTCAAAACGTTTTTAAGGCCCCAAAAACGGTGCAAATGCTCTCACAGGGGTTGCTTAAACCCACTTTTTGATTTAGTAGATAAATCCACCCATTTTGACCCATATTCTCTTCAGGTGGGCGTTCCGAGACCCGTTTTATTGGATTCAGCGTCCAAAATTAGAGACTGGGTCCTCTATCTGACTCCAATTGATCCTGGAAATATTTTAGCCCGAGCGGACCAAATTTGGTTATGGTGTGGGTTTAATCATGAATTTCGATATTTTTGAGTATCTAGACGTGTAGGGTATCATTCTCCAATATATTTCGGACGCTGAATCCATAAAGATGGGTTCTAGACTAGACTAGACTAGACTTTGCAACCACCAGGGTGGGTATGGGTCAAAATATGTATTTATATCCCTATTTAGAATGTGGGGTTTAGATTTTTGTCGGTACCTAGGCGTGTGGGATATCATTTTCCACTAAATTTTGGACGCTTTATAGATTGAAATGAGTCCGGGACACTCCATGCTCACTGTTTTCTCCATAATCTTGCTCCAAGGACTAACCAACCACTGTGTAGGAATTTGCAGCGGATTTTTGCTCTCTACAGGCCCCTTCTTTAAAGCCCCAGTCACTTGAAGCCCACTGTATCCCAAACAAGCCACAGAGGATTCACTAGGATGGGAAAATCGTTCCGATTACAATCTGATGACTACTGGCTATCTCTCACTAGCTTGCCTCCAGCCTATCAATGAAGGTTCCTTCTTCTACCCGCCCGTCCACGGCATTTTGTCGAAGTAAACAATTTTCTTATTTCTACTCACCCCCAGGCATCACACGGAACAAACAATGTCACGATAAAGAAGCTTTTAAAAATGAAGGGTGTTCCCAAACCCTGGGGTACTTACAATGACGATCAATCTTCAGTCTTTTTAAAGGCTTTGTGGGTTGAAATCTTGATCGAGAGCTTTCCCATGCAGTTTCTTGACACTGTCCTACATTAGAACAATTCTTCACTACCCTGTTGTCTTAATAGCAAAACGCTGCAAATTCTTTCACATGGGTTGGTTATTCCTCCGACCAGGCGCAAGGAGGTTAATATAAATCGATTCAGCGTCCATAACCTCTTCCAGTGAGAACCAACCTTTCCGGGACCCGTTTTATTGGATTTAGCGTCCAAAATTTAGTCAAAAATGATACCTCCACTTGTCTACATACCATAAATCTCGAAAACCACACATTCAAAATAGGTAGGCAGATACCACAGCACTCAGCAATGGACTTAACTGGCGCAGGGTTTTTACATCATTTTTACTGTCCTACCGACTGTGCCAGTTAAGTCTGTAGCCGAGTGTTGTGAGTTTAAAAAAGTTTATTTTGGAGATTCTGATTTACAAAGAACAGTTCAACAAAACACCCTGGTACTATGACAGGATTTGAACAGCATAATGCACAGCATATGAGGATCAGATCAATATTGAGGAGGAATATGCAGGGCAACTCCCTTCCTTATATAGCTCCCTGGTAGTGCTGAGGCAGCAGATAGGGCTTTCAATTCTATGAATATGTGAGCGCAAGTTAGGCCAGCACAAGGATTACATATAGGGTTTTTTTTTTTTTCAAAAATACTTGAGACTTACTTTTTGCAAACCCCTCCTCTGTCTTGGTTAAGTCATCAGAACTATCAATATGGGAATGCTCAGTGTTTCTTCACTTAATTTCATACACATGAAACAAACCACTTGTAACGATTTATGTTCTTCGTTGATAATTTATTAGATGTGAACAAACTCAAATACACTGTCTTTGTTGACATCACAAAGCACAATTCACGGTTGTAACACGGTTGTCGCACTATTTATAACACGGCACGGCACGATGTATAACATGAAGCGTCTATATTCGGACTCCAAACTGAACTGCGTTCCTGGGTCCCTTTTATACTGGCTGCCTTGGTCGAGTACCTTCTCTAACCTTCCCTGGTTCTGGGAACTCGACGTGTTGTCTCAAACGGGAAGGTTCCAGCCAATTCAATACCCTGGGACGCCGGCAGCCCATTTGACCGGCGCAGGTGCCAGCTCGCAACACACTTTTTATTTACATTTGATCTATGAATATGGATAATACTGGATTTGATAATTGAGCAACACTTCATCACTTGAAGGCATTATATTCAACAAGTTCACAACCACAACCGAACAGAATGACGCCAAACATCGGAATGAAGAAAACAAGATGGCCTCACAGTGTTGACAACTGCGAGGTGAACTTCATTATTTTGATATGACATTATGAATTAATATTGCTTGTTGTTTATGTGAGAGTAATATTTCTTCTATATTTTCTTGAGGTTTTTCTTCCATCAAGACAGGTAGATCATATCTCAACGAAGTAAGGATTTGACTGGTTCAGTAGTTGATCCTCCTCCCGCTAGGTAGGTAGTTGGTGTAGGGAGCAATTGAGCTGTCCCGAGTGGTCAAATATTTAACGGAATGATCAAGTAGAGACGTTCTGCAGGGAATAGTTGTCGTAATTGAATTACAATCCTTCAATTCCTCCATGGATGTCTTCATGACATGCTAGGATATAGAGTGGCACTTGAATGAAATCTTCTCGCTCATTCATTCGCTGCATATTTGCTCTCATGCTCGCATAGTAATCCCATCGTTCGCTAAACAAACGGGACTGAAGAAATAAAACTCCTCTTGACTTTTTTATATTACTCCTTCTCCCCATCAAAAGACGCATACTGGCGCCGAGCGTTATGAGAGGGATCCTGCACAAAAAAGGCCGAGATTCTGTCGTATACCCACCCAGAGCCTTAACGTAGATCCATGATGGAATTCCTGATGCGTGTAATACGCTCTCACGAAGGTTTACGACTTTCGTCCGTTTCTTCCCGCTCTATCTTCTAGGGGCTGTTTCTCTCCCATTTTCCGTGACAATAAGCTTAGTGTCATCGGGTAGGGGTACGCCCTACAATCCTCAACGCGTTGCGTCAGGACCTGACGAATAAATTTGTAAGGATACTTTTTTGCTTTTACCGTCCCTGTCTTCTCTCCCCCTTTTTCCGACCTATAATAATATGCCAACTAGATTAATCTCATGTAAAAAGATAAGATGGAAATGAGATTCATGGCCTCTAGAACCCAGATTCGTTCCCACCACGAACTACCAAGTTGGCGGTGTTTATGAATGCCAAGTGCCTTTTTGCAAGCTTTGCAGGAGCTAGTCGTAGTAGCGTACTTGTTTTTGAACCCTTTGGGACCGAAGGCTAAGCAAGTACATGTAAAACGCTGCAAATTCTTTCACAGGGGTTGGTTATTCCTCATGGAGACTCATTTCTTCAACATGGGGAAAATGGGGGAAACAATGTGTTTGGCGGGTCCCTAACCCATTCCAATCGATTCAGGTTCCAAAATTTAGTGGAAAATGATACCACACGCGCCTAGATCGCCAAAAATCTCGAATATCCATTTTCAAAATACACATTTTGACCCCTACCCTCCCTCCAAGTTTGGTTCGAACGGGCTGAAAAGTTTCGAGGACCAACTAGAGACGGAAACGAGTCCCTGAAGAATATTTCAGATTTTAAGAAATTTTTCTACTACCAAAAACGGCGTAGACGGCGGACGGCGGGTATCATTTTCGACAAAATTTTGAATGCTGAATCTATCGGAACGGGTCTGGGACACTCCACAATCACGGTTTTCCCCAAATTTGTCAATGCTACTGGTCCGAGGAATAACCAACCCCTGTGATTTCGATCTAGGAAAACAGTGAACGATTTAAGAGTAACGCTAACTATCAAAATGGTCTTTTTGTGTACCTACCGTCAACATGAATAAATAACTCACCTTCAAAAAATGATTATGAACTAATTATGTACACTCTTTTGAGCGAAAAAAAAAAAAAATTGTACCCAATATGATCTGTTCTGGCTGGCTTGTGAGACTGGAAATGCCATAAAGGTGGAGAGATCAAGCGCACTGAGAGTTTGTATAGAAGTCTTTGTGCCTTTTGGGCCATGTTGTATTGTTGGGAGATTACACCTGTACCAGTCTCCTGGGCAACCAGCATTACAAGGTCAATGACCTGTGAAGGGCTAAGGGTCACTCTCGAACATTCATGTCTCGTATCAAATTGGCTGGAACCTTCCCGTTTGCTCGAGACAACACATCGAGTTCCCAGAACCAGGGAAGACTTGAGAAGGTTCTTGGCCAAGGGAGCAAGCATAAAAAGGGACTGAGGAAGGCTGCAGAGACCAGTTCAGTTCCAAGTCCAAACATAGATGCTGCGTGTTATAAATTGTGCCTGGTTACAAATTAGTACGACAACTGCTACAACCATGTATTGTGCCTTGTGATTGTGTAAGTGTATGAAAGAGGACAGTGTATTTGAGTGAACAATTGTAATAAATTATTTACAAAGAACATAAATAGTTGCAGTATCATGTCTCGTCCCCTGAGAGTGATACACCTATTATACCTTCCATTGACCTGAACAATTGAATTGAAATGGATTAAAATGAACAACAAAACAAACTTGGGTGAAAATATCTTTTTATGTAACGACTTTGCACATTTCAGATCGTAGTTTGAGAGTTCCAGTTATTTTTCATTACCTGTTACTAAGTATCAGATTGATACAGAACAACCCATCTTTAATATATTCACCGATTTTGGTTGAGTGATTTTTATTCGACTCGATTCCGCAGAAACTTTCAATAACTACCGTCCGAGGTAGTCAAAACATTTCTGCCCAGAATGGTGGTGGAAGGGGAAGGATGAAGGGAATTTAATTGAATCCAGGTTGCTTGCTCTTGTAGCTGCATTGCTATTGGACATTTCCGAGGTTACCTGCTATTAAATAACGATAATTGTGGCTGTCTCGATAGGCCGATGAATCGATACGCTTTCGGATGTCCGATATTGCGGAGCCGTTTTCGAACTAAATTCACCAAGTAGAAACTATTGACAACGTTGATTCCGACTTGATCACCCAAGTTTGGCTGTCAACAGCAACAAAGTGGCAGGGCTGATCTCTTGCATGAAAGTTGAGATGTAATTGTAAAACGTTATTCATTAGTTTTCTTCCTTGTACGAACCAGCACTAGTGATAATGGCGATAAAAATATCTGCCCCAGTTGACATCGTGAACAGATGTTGAAACACAGCTTTGAAATGACGATAGAAGTGGTGGAAACACGTGGAAAAGGGTCACGAAAAGGGTGAAGAACTCTATCCCCCCCTCTCACACACCACTCATCCACATAGGTGAAACCCTTTTATGGTTCTGCGAGACATAGGGTTCACAACAAAAAGGGCAAGAGAACTGGTCAATGGAAGGTATGACGGGTGTATCACTCTCAGGGGACGAGACTTGATACAATACAGCCCAAAAGGCACAAAGACTTCTATACAAACTCTCAGGGCACGTGATCTCTCCGCCTTTTTGGCTTTCCAGTCTCACAGGCGGGCCAGAACAGATGAAAGCCTCAAATCATATTGGATATATCATATTTTTTCATTTATTTTCAAGGCTAATTTTTTTGATATTTGCTGATGTATCAGTTGATAGTTAATAGAATCATTAGAAATGGCGCGTTTTTATATACATCCTTACTCGAAAGAGTATACATAATCAGTTCATAATCATTTTGTGAAAATTAATTATTTATTCATGTTGACGGTAGGCCATTTTGATTGTTAGCGTAACTCTTAAATCGTTCACAGTTTTCCTAGATCGAAATCACAGGGGTTGGTTATTCCTTGGACCAGTAGCATGGAAAAATTTAGGGGAAACAGTGATTGTGGAGTGTCCCGGACTCATTCCAATCGATTCAGCGTTCAAAATTTAGTGGAAAATTATGCCCCACACCCCCAGGTACCAGAAATCTCGGAATCGCACTTTCAAAATGGGTACACAGATACCCATTTTAACTCATAACCTCTTTCAGTGGGCGCCAAGCGTACTGGGACCCGTTCCTTAGGATTCAGCGTCCAAAACTTAGTTTATAGTTCTAGATTTAATAGAAAATCATACCCCACACGCCTAAAACGCCAAAAAACTCGGAAACTCCGCTTTCGAAATTGGTAGATTTGATACCCATTTTGACCCATAACCTGTTCCAGTGGGCGCCAAGCGTTCAGGGACCCGTTCCTTTGGTTTCAGCGTCCAACATTTAGGTTGAGCCCATGATTCAGTAAAAAATAAAACCCTAAACGCCTAAATTGCCAAAATCACAATAACATATTTTTCAATGAACACATTTTAACCCCCCATAAAAAGTGTTCTGTGACCCGTCCCATCGGACTCAACGTCCAAAATTTAGTGGAAAATGATACCCCACACGCCTAGATTGCCAAAAATCTCGAAAATTCATTCTTTGAAATACACATTTTGACCCCTACCCCGCCCAAATTTGGTCCGATTGGGCTGAAAATTTTCGAGGACCAAGTAAAGCCAAAAACGAATCTCTGACCGAAATTTCAGATTTTTAGAAAATTGTCTAGTAGTCTTTTAGAACACTTTCTGCTACCATAAACGGCTAGGACGGCGGACGGATACGTGCTAATTTTGAATTAGGCACCTTGAAACGCCTAGAAAAATATTTTTGGGGCAAATTTGAAAGGTTGACTTAATGCATGAAAACATGCAGTTCCATGAAATAACCAACCAAAACTAAGTACAAGGCATCCAAAATTTAATGAAAAATGATACCCCAAACGCCTAGGTACAAGAAATCTCGAAAACTCCACTTTCGAAATTGGTAGATCGATACCCATTTTGATCAAAAACCTCTTCCAGAGGGCGCCATGCGTGCCGGGACCCGTTCCATTGGATTCATAACCCAAAAATTAGTCAAAACTGAAAACCCCCCTCCCCCAGCATAGGTTGCCCAAAAATCTCGAAAATCCATTTTTCGAAAAACTCATTTTGACCCCTACCTTGCCAAAATTTTGTCCGATTGGGCCGAATAGATTTGACGACCAACTAGAGCCGGAACGGACCCTTGACCAAAATTTCAGATTTTTCGACAATTTCCTGCTACCAAAAACTGAGGTTGATGTACTGCATGAAAACAAGCAGTTTCAAGGAATAACCAACTAAAAAGTGGAAAACTATAACACATCTGTCAGTGTTTAGGTGCTTTGTAATCCACCTCGATAAAATTGCGAGTTGACGGGTCGACAACGACTTCCATCAAGCTAAATGAATGAATTTGAAGCGAAACGCTATTAGTAATCGTTTAAACGTCGGGTTTGAAGGGAGAAAAAAGTCTTAAGAAAAGCGAGCTGACGTGACGGAAAAACTCTTGAGTGATTGATAGTTTGGATATGGTCAACGGAGCGCTGTGAATAAACGGCGAACGATAATCGATTCAAGTTATTCACCGCATCCTGAAGGAAGAACTTCTTTTTGCTTTTTTTGGCGGAAGAGCTATATATTTCATCCAACACCTGAGAGGGTGCGGGATTTGGAGAACATTACGCGGGAAGTTGGATTGAACGCCTCGACACCCCGAAAACTCGTAGTTTATAACTTTGGACACGTAGAGTTGGCAAAGCGGAATAACCGCGGGCTATGGACGAAACCGATTATCCATTCCACCCACACCGTTAATTTTCAGCCCTGTTAAGTGTTGGAATAATAGCCTTTTAGGGAGATTTGAACCAAACATTACGGGAAGGTTTTATTCAATAATTTGTCGTAGGCCGTCGAAGAGAATATTCGTCGAAAACCCTTCTCATTCAGTATTATTGAATATTGCAGAGGGTGAAAACCCTACGAGCTGAAAAATTCTATTTGGAATTATCTTACCCCTTTTAACCTCATTAATGCGGTACGTAATAGGATCATCAGCCCCTTGAACAGTACTGAAGTTGATTAAGTAGCCTAAACCAACCTGCTATCGCAGAATACAACGATTGGACGTGTTGTAAAGAGGTTTTTACGATGAAATTACATTATGGATTATACAGAGTTGACGTTTAAGGTTAGCAGCCATTTGCTACAAAAAGTGTCTCCAGGACTGTTCTTTTTATGGGTTTCGTTTCCCAGGTATTCACAATTTAGGATTTTTGTCGTGTTTTTGACAAGGACGTCACTAGAATGGCCATTGCTCCCTTAATTGACAGGATAATCTGATTATACCGTTGGAAGGAGCGTCGAATTTCCTTTCTGAAGGGCTCCTCAACCATGGCTTTGTCAAAATGTGATCAAAAAATAAATTTTCGAGATTTTTGGTGGTCATGTGGGGTATCATTTTTGACCAAATTTTGGACGCTGAATCGATTGGAATCCGAATTAGCATCGTTTTCCCCTCTAAAACCTCATTTTTCACTCATATTAAGTCACAAAAATAAATTTGAATATTCCATTGGAAACAGCGCCGGCCTTTGGGGGTGGCAAGTGGTGCGACGGCACTGGGCCCCGCGCTGACAGGGCTCGCCGGGGCCCCGCGGGTGTCGAATAAAAATATATAATATATTACGAATAACGGCCACGTGAGTGATTTTGTGACTGGCGAGGGGCCTCAAATTTTTCCAAATTTATGTGGAGCGCCAGAGCGGGGCCAGCCGGCGGTTGTAAAACTCAAAAATCATCAAACACTGAGATTCCTCCCCTTTCCTTTCCTCTTTGTTCTTCTTGTACGGAATTTAGTTTAACTAAATTCCTTAGAACTATACAAGAACTAGAAGGACGAAGAGGGGGTTAGTTAAACCAAAATATGTACCCGACCACCTGCAGGCTTCTTATCTCGATCCTCCCCTTCTGAGTTGGTTTTACATTGTGTCAAAATATTGTGTCCCGGACCTTTCTTGGAACTGATTTCGAAATGGATTCTTCTTCTCGACATTGTTACCGCTCCCGCTAAATTATTATCGCTCCAGTTACATTTGTACATTATGACCACAACGTCAGGCCCCGCTCAGTGACGGCTGCACAAGGCCCCGCTCACCAGTAAGGCCGCCTCTGGTTGGAATGCTGGTATTCTGGGAAGTTTTTTTTTCACGAATGAACGCGGAAATTTTCTGGAGAAATATTTTCCTTTAACTGAATGAATGTTGATGTTTCGCGTTTGCATTCATTTCCTACTTTTACGCTGAATTAGTGGATACCAGTAATCAATTATTGGAGTCGTTGAGGAGCCCATCAGAAGGGAAATTTGTCTGAAAACGTCTTTTTCAGCTGTGTACTCAGATTTGAGATTATCTTGTAAATTGAGGGAGTTATGGCCGTTGTCACGTCAGGTCGAAAATATGAAATAAAATTGTGAATTGTGAATAACTGGTAAGCGATGTCTATAAAAAGAAAACGCTGCAAATTCATTTACAGGGGTTGGTTATTCCTCGGACCAGGAGCATGGATAACACAACCCCACAAAAAAAAAGTCAAAGTCCATAAAAGCGACCTGTGGGGTTTTATGTTTTTCGGGTCGCTGATTTCGAATCGATTGCCAGTTTTTTTCAGATCAGATCGCTTTCAAGGTCAAATGTAGAAAATATCGCTTAAAAAATCTGAAAAAATTCAGACATAGGTTTTATAGAACGCTGAATCCAAATCCGGTGTCAAATGACCTTCATGAGGTCAAGGTCAAGGTCATTTGAAGGTCAAACCAAACAAATTACCTAAAAAAAATTTGACTTTCAAATGACCTTATATGACCTTCAGATAACCAGACATGATTGAACCAACCCTGGATTCACATCATAAATTTTTACAATTTTTTTGAGGTTATTTGTTTGGTTTGACCTTCAAATGACCTTGACCTTGACCTCATGAAGGTCAACCGACACCAGATTCGGATTCAGCGTTCTAAAAAACCTATGTCTAAATTTTTTCAGATTTTTTAAGCGATTTTTTTTAGCTATATTTTCTCCATTTGACCTTCAAATTACCTTGAAAGCGATCTGATCTGAAAAAACTGGCAACAGATTCGAAATCAGCGACCCGAAAAACATAAAACCCCACAGGTCGCTTTCATGGACTTTGACTTTTTTTTTTTGTAGGGTTGTGTAATCATTCCAATCGATCCAGGGTCTAAAAATAAGTGGAAAACGATACCCCTCACGTATAAATCACCAAAAATATCAAACATGGGGAAAACAGTGGGTGTGGCGTGTCCCTGATCCATTCCGATCTATTCAGTATTTAATATTTAGCGGATAATGGTTCCCCTTTACGCCTGGGTACCAGAAATCTCAAAAACCCACCATCGAAAAAGGTAGATAAATACCCAATTTGACCCAGTAACTTCTTCCTGTGGGCACTAATCGTTCCATGACCCGTCTCACTGGATTCGGCGTCCAAAGTTTAGTCGAAAATGATACCCCACATGCCTAGATTGCCAGAAATCTCGAAAATTCATTCTTCAAAATTCACATTTTGACCCACCAAATTTGGTCCGATTGGTCTGAAAGGTTCTGTGACCCGCTAAAGCCGGTAATGAACCCCTGACCCAAATTTCAGATTTGTAGAAAAGTAGTAAGATAGAAGAGTAAGATAGACCTTGAAACGCCCAGAAAAGAAACTGGGCCGAATCGGAGAGATTGACTTTTTGCATGAAAACATAGGATTATTGAAGGAATAACCAACCAAAATAAGACGCTTTTTGTTGCAAATGAAGTTCAAAATCGACCCCTTGAATGGTGCTGACTTTGAACGTCACTACCCTGTCTGTAAACCAGCAGCGAGAATACATTACTTTTACACTTGCAGCCCCCGTAAGACTATCGTGAGCTTGGACACAGGCAACTAGGGAATGTAACAAGAGGATTTGCGACTCTCGAACATTGCCATAGTTATTCGGAAAACCGCTCATCGTCGCTGAAGCCTCGCATGGCAGGAGGACCTTGTGAAAGCAGGTCAACCCCCGATCCATGGACTTATCAAAATCGCCGCGGTTACATGGTAGGTGGAGATCAAGCAGCCGTCCCTTGCCAGCAAACAGTATTGAATTCCTATCCCGCCATGCACGGTTGTGGGGGCAGCTGCGAAATCGGCTGTTCGGACGACGACTGCCATAACGCATCAGCCGGAATGTGCGGTGGCATGCAGCACCCAATGTACCCTCCCCCGTACGCTGTGCAAGGATTTTCAACCGAACGGCGAACGTTTTGCGATTTTTGGAAAGCAAGAAAAAGACGTAAAGAAAACCAAAGATTCATGGAAAAACTGCATGAAATGAAGACTCTATGCAACATCATTCCAGGTGGAAAGAAGAAGAAATGCAAGGATGAACGAGAGTTGTTCGTCCAGACGTTGATACCCGAATTGAGAAAATTGGATGATTACCAGATGAGGCAATTCAAATGGAGAGTCTTCCAAGTAAGCCATCCATTGTTACTTTCACTTATAGGCAAAGAGCAAACTCACTACATCACTATTCTTCAGACACAAGCTACATTTTTGAGACTGCCAAAATGTATTCATTCATATTTTTCATTATTTTCTGGTCTTGTTGGTAAATATGCAGTTTTCTGAGCAAGGAGAAACAAAGAAAAAGCATTACAACCCTCCTAATGGGATTTTGAAAAAAGGCGCATTTGAGAAGAACATAACTTATAAATAAACAACAATTTATCTTTTTAAATCTGTTAACATATCTCCTATTATCATCTTTTTTATTGATTTAGGTAACTAAATTACAAACGTTTGGCTGAACCCTCTGTGTGTAAACAGTGTCTGACAGACGCTTGCACATGTCCAGTAGCGTGAGTTGGCAACACTGGTCAATGATAGATGGCTCCCTGCTCAATAGCTTCCCTCCTCTTTTTGAATGTATCGGTTTCCTCAGTATGTGCTTGAATCTCTTCCAGTCTGATAGAGTGCAGTTATAGTGGAAACCATCCTGTGTCTGACAGATGCTTGCACATCTCTGCTAGTTTGAGTTGGCAACACTGGTGAATGATCCCTTACTCAGTAGCTTCCCTCCCCTTCTCGAATGTGTTAGTACGTATGCCCTTGAACCTAATCCAGTTTGATTAGGTGCAGTTATAGTGAAAACCATCCTGTGTTTGGCAGACCCTTGCACTATTCCAACAGCGCAAATCAGCAAAACTGGTGAATTATAGGTGGCTCCCCTGCTCAATAGCATCCCGCTCTTTCTCAAATGTGTTGATAACATCCTGAATCTCTTCCAGTTTGATAAAGTGCGGTTATAGTGGAAACCATTCTGTGCT
The DNA here is from genome assembly GCA_019603395.1 of Cyrtorhinus lividipennis. Classification (NCBI taxonomy): domain Eukaryota; kingdom Metazoa; phylum Arthropoda; class Insecta; order Hemiptera; family Miridae; genus Cyrtorhinus; species Cyrtorhinus lividipennis. Next base: position 16,557,178 of record CM034008.1, read on the forward strand.
TGACAAACCCTTGCACTAGTCCAACAGCGTGAATTGGCAACACTGGTCAATGATAGGTGATTCCTCTGCTCAGTAGCTTCCCTCCTCTTTTTGAATGTATGGGTACCCAGTATGTGCTTGAATCTCTTCCAGTCTGATAGAGTGCAGTTTGCACTATTCAATAGTGTGAGTTGGCAATACTGGTACGGTAGGTGGGTCCCCTGATAAATAGCTTTCCTCCCCTTCTCAAATTTGTTGGCACCATCAGTTTGTGCTTGAACCTCTTTCAGTGTAATACAGTGCAGTTATAGTGGAAACCATTCTGTGTCTACAGACTCTTGCACTTGTCCAATAGTGTGAATTGGCAACACTGAGAATGATGGGTGGCTCCCTTTCTTAGTAGCTTCCCTTCCCTTCTCAAATGTGTTGGTACCATCAGTATGTCCTTGAACCTCTTCCAGTTTGATAGAATGCGGTTATAGTGGAAACCATTCTGTGTCTGACAGATGCCAGCCCTTGTCCAATGGTGTGAATTGGCAACACTGGTGAATGATTGTAAGCTCCCTTGGTTAGTAGATTTTCTCCCCTTCTCAAATGTGTTGATACCATCAGTTTGTGCTTGAACCTGTTTCAGTAAAATACAGTTTTGTTATAGTGGAAACCATGTGTTTGACAAAAGCTTTGGTTGAACATCCAGTACCAGAAAAGCTAGAATTCTGTTTTGAAAAAACCACTGGAACCAGTCCAGTGCCATTCAGAGTACAGAGCCTGGCCCAGTACATAGAAAATGTGTTAAATTATCAGTTATTGATGTCTAGCATACACTGTTTACACCCTGACTATAGAATGATGATTCAATAGTTTTGTCACCAAGGCCAACAGAGGTCAGTGGTCAGTTGTAGTTGGCTCATAGAAGCAAGCTAGAACATTTTTAGGATCATTTTGCCACGACTAAGTTGCCATTTTATGCTAACCAAATGGAAATCCGGTATTACAGTCGATCGATAACTGAATATAATGGCAGGTGTCTGAAATCTTCACAATTCAAACCCCGTTTCAGTTAATTGAACAAATCGTTTGCGGCCAATGCTCACAGCAAGGGCAATTTGAAGAAGAAGGTTGGGAAGAAGAAGCGGGAAATCAACAGCACGTGCATCATCACACAGCCACTCCTAAGAAATCGCGCGCAGTAAACGACGCCAATGTTGATCGCAGCCATGGAACGAGACTGTAGCCCGATTTGTTGGATATTCTCATCCATTCAGGTGACAAAACGAAAAGGTTTCTTTCTCCAAAAAAAAAGTATCTACTGCACTTAGGACATTCAAAATGCCCCGAAACGCCCGTTTTCCAGTCGGGCTAATTATGGAATAAGCAACTAGAGCCCAAAATAAGTGCTATTATGCATGAAATTGTTGAGTTAATGAGCCATTCTAAAGGACATTTTGGCCTGAATGGCTCATATTCGGAAATACCGTATATGCGGTACATTGACAAAATCGAATGAGGTAGTTCGATCAAACGATATCGTTCCAATGCTGCACAAACGGGGGATAGACTTCGGTCACTTTGGTCGTTACTATTTACGCCTAAATAAATGTTGGCCCTCCTCTAATGTGCTGAAAATGTGCCAAAAGCATACCTTGTGATAATGCTGCGGGATACGTACAAATTAGAGGGCTGTTCCCTCCCTTTCTGTTCACGTGGGATTCATACCCACTAAAACCCATTTTGACTCAGCCTGGGGTATAATAAAGATATGTAAAATGTTTTGACGACAGGTACAGCTTCTAAAAAGCGAAAACACCCACCTCGTGACTCATTCATGAACGAAAATTGAACGCCTTCTTTTTTCATACTCAAAAAGCGAGAAATAGGCCACGTTTTCGCCTCAGGCCTTAGTCGTCCTTCACTCAAGGACTGCCGTTCTGAGGGAGGAATAATAGCTGCGTTCCCTTTTTTTTTCACAGTCTTTGGAGTTTTACGAAAAGCGACACTCGGAGTACAAAAGACAGTCGTTCCAAAGCAAATTTTCCTTCATGAGCAGAGTGGCAAGATTGTTGGACGAAATATCCCCCCAAACTATCCACCCTGGAAAAAACTCCCAAAAGTGCCAATAAAAGCCTGAAGCGTTCAACTAGGAAAAAAACATTTTTAATAAATACTAACAAAATACTACACCACCTCTCATTAAGACCAGTATAAAACCGGCACTTCAAATGCGCATTGTACTCGTATTACATCTGGAACAAAACGGGATTGAACCCAAAATATGTGGAAATTTTGAATATTAAACTCGTTTATCTTAAAGAGCGAGAAAGTATCGTTAGGAAATAAGTACATACTTTACCAGGTATACTTGACGGTTTTGGAAAGAGGAGAACGTCGGGAAAAGGAATAAGAATAGGAGTAAGTAGGATAGGAAACCAGCTATGAATTCTTCATACGATGTAGATCCGAGCTACTTTGCTGTTGGAGCGAGAAGTCTGTTGGGATTTCAGCCACCAAACTGAAACTGAGAAAGAGAACGAGACAATCCTTTATTTTTTTGCTCGTTTTAGTTGTCATGGGCGATGGCCTGGTAGCTTGAGAATTTACCGGTACGATAGAAGGGGGTAGCTTGGGTTTTGATGACAGGAACACATGAAAATCCAAGCTCATGACGACTCCAAGCGGCAGATTCCGGTGACACTAGAGAGAGATTCAAGAATGAACCTGAGGAAAGACGAGAAAACGGCAAGATTAATCATCGTGAAGTTTTGAGCGCAATTCTCCGGATGCTGCATAAGTGGTCGCTTACCGAATTAGTCAACAAGTTAGAGAAATTATCACTGGGAAGTGTCAAAAATACTCCAACAACAAAGGAATCAACTCTCAGGAAGATACAAAGGTGGTTGCTTACCAAATCTGTTGACAACGTAATGAAATTATCTCTGGGAGACGTCCAAAAGAGGCCGATGATGGCTCCAGAAAACCTGGACACCAGGAATGGAAAACCACAAGAAAACGGGTGAATCAATTTTATGGCAGTTGCTGGAGATCAAGAAATACTCATGCTAGAGTTTAGAGCATGAATAACCCTGGTGCAATGGCTTGCTACGAGCCTATGAGTTCTGCCACCAGAATGAGCTAATCAGCGCTACCAACTGCTCAAAACCAGCTTTTTCTGGACAGATGTAGATCAGACGACCGTCAGAACGAGAAGTCTGTAGGGTTTTGAACCCCCAAACTGAAACTGAGAAAGAGAGCGAGGCAATCCGTAGTTGTTTTGCTCGTTTTAGTTGTTATGGGCGATGGCGATATAGCTTGAGAGCCTACTGGTATGATGGAAGGGGTAGCTTGGGTTTCGATGCCAGCAACACATGAAAATCCCTGCTCACGACAACTCCAGGGGGCAGGTTCCAGTGACGCAAAAGAAAGAATGAAGGGAAGGAAATACGAGAAAACTGCGAGATTAATTAGGCGCAATTTTCAGGAAGCTGCATAGGTGGTCGCTTACCAAATCGGTTGACAAGTTGGAGAAATTATCTCTAGGAAGAGTCTAAAAGACGGCAACAATGAACCAGGACAATCCATACAGACCAGGAACAGAAAACCACATGAGAATGGGTGAAGAAGAATTTTATGGCAGTTGCTTGAGATCAAGAAATACTTATGCTAGAATGTGGAAAATGAATAACCCTGCTGTAAGGGCTTGCTACGAGCCTCTGAGCCCTACCACCAGAATGCGCTCCTCAGCGCTACACTAGCGCCATAAACCTCTCAATACCAGTGTTTCCATGTGTCCAAGTGTGTCTTATGTAGATCCGCTCTTCTTTTCCGTTGGTATGAGAAGTCTGTCGGGTTTTCAACCCCAAAACGGAAACTGAGAAAGGGAACGAGGAAATCCGTAATTATTTTGCTCGTTTTAGTTGTCATGGGCGATGGTGATAAGGCTTGAGAACCTACCAGTATGATAAAAGGGGGCAGCTTGGGTTTCAATGACAAGAACACTTGAAAATCCCAGCTCATGACGACTCCAGGCGGCAGATTCTGGTGACTAGAGATCTAAGAATGAAGGGAAGGAAAGACAAGAACATGGCAAGAATCGGCATTGTGAATTTATGGGCGCAATTCCCAGGAAGCTGCATAGGTGGTTGCTTACCAATGATCACTAAAAAAAGTGATGCAAGTGTATGCCAGTTGCTGGAGACCAGGAAATACTCATACTAGAGTTTGGAATATGAATGAGCTTGCTGTAACAGGTTTGTTACGATCCTCTAAGCCCTGCCACTAGAATGCGCTTCTCAGCGCCCTCATCTGCTCAACACCAGCGTTTCCATGAATTCAAGTATCCCAGCATGGGATATACGACTTGAATCAAGTGAAAATGTATAAGATTTTGTTGGTGGTAGCAAAATTGTTAAAATATTAAATTTTGTTTCTTAGAAAAGATGAGATTATGGGTTAAAATTGGTATCTATCTACTTATTTCAGAAGTGTTTTCGACATTTTTGGTACCAAGGCGAGTGGGGTATCATTTTCCACTAAATTTTGGACCCTGAATCGATTGGAATGAGTCTCCATGCTCCTGATCCATCGTTTGGCGTGGAAAACATTGTTCAAACATTGATTGGGATGTCAAGAGCTTAAGAAAACGGCTTGCAAGGATTTGCAAAGTGACTGATAAGATTTGGCTTGTAATTGACACCGATATTGACTGCAGGGGATCTTTTACAGTCAATGATTCAACATCACTTCAGTCATAATAGAGAGACGAAGCGTACTCAACTTGCTTTTTGTCCTCACGAAGGGTAGTACCGTGAAGTTGCCACAAAAAATCCACCGTTGGTTGAAACCACCAAAGATAAATCAACGTGAAACGAGCCCAAAGACCGCCCAGGATGAGAGAATGAGAAAGGGGTCGTAGTGGGTTCGTTGTCTCCGGCTCTGCATATTTAAAGGTGATGGGTTGCAGCGAGGGGTAGGTGGTTGGCTCGGATATGATGGGACCCCTTCTTTTGCCACTCGAGCTATTTTCACCGACCTTTACCGCCAAGGGTGTTTATCATTTCACCTGGAATAATAATCCAATTCGTCGTTCATCACCTCTCAAGCATGTTTATGTATTTCCCAAGACCACTGGCTAAGCAGTTTCTTCTATCAAGTTATGATTTTTCACGTCAAAGTGATTGATATACGGAATAGAGTTTCTGCAAGACGCTTTAACAGCAGTACAAGTCGCCCTTTGGTCACATCTTTCGCTATGAGTACTATAATAAATTGGAAAATGTAAGCTACCAAGGATTAGTCGCAACTTCCATCAAACAAACGCTGCAAAGTCTTTCAGAGGGGTTGGTTATTACTCGGACCAGGCGTACGGAGACTCATTCCAATCGATTCAGCGTCCAAAAATTGGCGGAATGCGATACCCCAAACGCCAAGGTATCAGAAATCTTGAAAACCCAAATTCTATACAGGTAGAGGGTTACCCATTTTGACCTGTAACCTCCTCCAAAGGGCTCCAATCGTTCCGGGGCCAATCTCATTGGATTCAGCGTTCAAAATTTAGTCGAAAATGATACCCCACACGCCTAGATTGCCAAAAATCTCGAAAATCCATTTTTCGAAACACATTTTGACCCCTACCCCCCCCTAAATTTGGTATAATCAAGCTGAAAAGCTGTATCGAAGATGTTCATGAATTTGTGAGTTATTTGGTGAGTCAACAGAGACGAAATAACGAACACTACTCAAATCTTTCATTGCCCCTGTAGGTAATACATTCTGTCCATTTTCAACCTATTAAATCCTGTTCTTACGGTATTTTTTCATTTTCCATACAGGTAATTTTGAACTCCGGAAAACCAACTCGTCAAAAACCATTCAAGCGCGTTAGTGAAGAACTCATTTCGCTCCGAAGTAGCGCAGAAGATCATTGAGAAGGTGGTTTTCGTTTCAAAAACTGTACTTTTCGTCGTTCCTCTCTTTCCATCTGTCCTCATTTCACGAGGAGGCCTTCCATGAGGGAAACCGTGATGATGTCGAGCATCGGGGAAATAGAATAAAATTATATACAGCAGTTTTGGTTGGTTATTTCTTGAATAATCAACCTTTGTTTTCATGCAAAAGATTAATATTTCCGATTCGCAAAACCCGGCACCTCCACGAGGTCCATCCTGGGCTGCCAAAGGCAGACAAACGTCGGAAGAGGGTGGTGCCTGATGTATGGGGAAGCCATAGAGCTGGACTCCCAGATGATCTAGAGCCAAATACAGACGAGGATAGACTGGCTTTGCAGACTCAGGTACAGTCTTGCGCTGGTATATCACGTTATAGTATAGCATAAGGAGTGCAGAAGAGAGATTTGAAAGACCCCTTGCAAAACCCGGCACCTCCTCGAGGTCCATCCTGGGCTACCAAAGGCAGGCAAACGTCGGAAGAGAGTGGGTGCGTGATACATATATGGGGAAGCCATAGAGCCATAGTGCAGGGCTCTCAGATGATCTAGCGCCAAATACAGACGAGGATAGACTGTATAGGCTTTGCGGCATGAGGCACAGTCTTGCGCAGGTATATCAGGTTATAGGATAGTATAAGGAGAGCAGAAGAGAGACTTGAAAGACCCCTTGCAAAACCCGGCACCTCCAGGAGGTCCATCCTGGGCTGCTCAAGGCAGGCGAACGTCGGAAGAGGGTGGGTGCCTGGATTTTTGATTTTATTGGCAACGTTGGCGTAAGGAGAGTAATTTTCCACTAAAATTTGGACACTGAATCCAATAAAATGGGTCCCAGTACGATTGGCACCCACCGGACGAAGTTATGGGTCAAAATGTATTTCACCAAATCCTGTTTTGGACAGCTTCATGGCATTCATCGTCCTTACAAAGCAAGCAGCGACCAGATCGCGGCATTTCGTAGACAGAGTGGGTGGATGTGGAATGATCATTGTTTTCTTTTTGCTATCTCCAATCTCTTTGCCGAGTCCAAGTGCAGGTCCCAGCATGCACTCGTTTGTGTGAGCTACTAGATTCCTACTTATGGCAGGACTAAAGCTGGGTTCACATGGACGCGGTTTTTCCCTTGGTCCGAAGGGAACCCCTTGCAAAACCCGGCACCTCCTCGAGGTCCATCCTGGGCTGCCCAAGGCAGGTGAACGTTGGAAGAGGGTGGGTGTCTGATGTATGGAGAAGCCAGTCTTGCACAGGTATATCAGGTTATAGCATAGTATATTTATTATTTAATAGTAATTAGGTAGTGAATTTCCGACTTTGGAACGACAGGTCTGATCTATTTTGCCTGCTCCACTTCAACTGAGAGAAAACCCGACAATAACCTTCCAACTTCTTCTTCATGTTCTTTTCTCCTTGAATTACTTGAACTAGAAACACCTGAAAAGCGACCCTACGACCTCAGGGGTGGGTAGAATGGCAACTTATAGTTACGACCCACCAGGACTAAAGGGGTTTGAAGTCGTATGAGGACCATCATTAGGGCTCACTGGAATCTACACCTACTACAGGTCACATGAATACCTATATCAGACTAGTAGGGGTATAATTGTATTCATTGTAAGGAATCGTGAGTTTCTCGTAACAAAGCAACTGGTTATAGATCGCTTTGCTCCCTCGTGATGCTGCTGTACATAATTGTAATGTAGCAAATGGCAGATTATGCTGCAACGTCCGGTCCATGAGGCCTCTAAGGCCTTATGTATTAAATATTCGATGTCTCAAGAGATCATAATATTTTATTAATGGACAAGTTCATTACTTAAATGCGAGACTACGTCCCTCCTGCCACGATTAATTAAACTAAACATCAAGATCGGGATGAATAATTACGTGAGCTGAATTTTATTACTCTAACAAGCTCGAGGATCCCCGTGAAGCGGGTTAGACAAACATAAAAGGCGATAGCATTATTAGTTCTGGAAATAGTTTTGCTTAGCATGACAATAGGCATTCTCTATGTTTGCGTAGGATGAAGTTTACTCTCGGGTCGACAAAGTTTCTCACTCGAACCTCTATCGGGAAGATATTGGATGAAGCGCGTAAATGGAGAGCACCAGCACTATCACACCGCCAGTTTCCAACTTGTTTCGTTGCGGTGCTTCCGCTGAAGCCTTGTTATTTAGAGCTGTTACGTTCGTGGAATAAAATTACCAACAGTTGAAGGTCTACGGGGTGAAGTCAGTGTAAATCGAGAGGAGCTAAGGACTGCTATTGCAGCCACTTGTCATTTTCCATTGAGAATCTCAAAGAAATTAGGATGAAAGAGCGACCTCAGTCGAGTGGGCACCACTATTCTGAAAATGTATTATCAAATCCTAGCTCACAGGCAAGCTTCTGAGCCCATCGAGACCTTGGGGTGATATGTTTTCTTCGCCAGGCTTCAAAAGACCATTCATTGCTGGACGGAACATTTCTGATTTCAAATTGTCACATTACAAAACGTAAAAGGAGAGCACAAGTGTACTAAAGCTGGGTTCACATGGACGTGGTTTCTCCGTTAGCGGCAACTGCGGTAGAATGGTGGGGGAAATGCGTTTTGAGTTTGGAGGTTCACATGGATGCGGTGCGGCAAGCGCGTTCGTGGAGCTGATTGGAGGCAAATCGGAGATAACATGAGACGACAAAAACGCGGGAAGAGCTGTGCCGAGACCCACTGCGCATGCGTTACTGCGGCAAATATCAAAATGATTCGATGTATACAGACCGCTTCAGAAGTTCACCTGCGGCAGCTGCGATAGACCCGTGGAGCCAATCAGATGGCCAAACGCGTTTGCCGCCCAAGGGACCAAGGGAAAAACCGCGTCCATGTGAACCCAGCTTTAGTCCTGCCATAAGTAGGAATCTAGTAGCTCACACAAACGAGTGCATGCTGGGACCTGCACTTGAACTCGGCAAAGAGATTGGAGATAGCAAAAAGAAAACAATGATCATTCTACATCCACCCACTCTGTCTACGAAATGCCGCGATCTGGTTGCTGCTTGCTTTGTAAGGACGATGAATGCCATGAAGCTGTCCGAAACAGGATTTGGCGAAATACATTTTGACCCATAACTTCGTCTGGTGGGTGTCAATCATTCTGGGACCCATTTTATTAGATTCAGCGTCCAAAATTTATTGGAAAATTACTCTCCTTACGCCAACGTTGCCAATAAAATCAAAAATCCAGGCACCCACCCTCTTCCGACGTTCGCCTGCCTTTGGCAGCCCAGGATGGACCTCGTGGAGGTGCCGGGTTTTGCAAGGGGTCTTTCAAGTCTCTCTTCTGCTCTCCTTATACTATACTATAACGTGATATACCTGCGCAAGACTGTGCCTGAGGCAGCAAAGCCTTTACAGTCTATCCTCGTCTGTATTTGGCACTAGATCATCTGGGAGCCCAGGTCCATGGCTCTGTGGCTTCCCCATACATCAGGCACACACCCTCATCCAACATTTGCCTGCCTTTGGCAGCCCAGGATGGACCTCGTGGAGGTGCCAGGATTGCAAGGGGTCATTCAAGTCTCTCTTCTGCTCTCCTTATATTCATTCACAGGGTTTGATTATTCCTCGGACCAGGCGCATGGAGACTCATTTCAATCGATTCAGCATCCATAACCTCTTCCGGTGGGTGCCAATCGTTCCAGGAACCGACTCATTGGATTCAGCGTCCAAAATTTAGTGGAAAATGACTCTCCTCACGCCTTTTTTGCCAGTAAACTCAAAAATCCATTTTTCGAAATACACATTTTTACCCCTACCCCGCCAAAATTTGGTACGATCGGGCTGAAAAGTTTCGAGGACCAACTAGAGGACCCCTGACCCAAATTTCAGATTTTTAGAAAATTTTCTACTACCAAAGTCGGCGTGGACGGCGGACGGACATTTGACTTTTCAATCTAGACACTTTGAAACGCCCAGAAACAAATTTTGGGCCGAATCAAAATTTGTAATAAAGCAGAGTTTTGACTCTATGAAGTCCTTTAGGAAGAAGGAGACAACTGTCGCAATAGTGAACACAAATTATGTAAAGGGAAACTGAGCTTGGATAACGATACGGGAACAATGCCGAGACCCTTCTCTTGATAGCATCTCGAGCGTGAAATTCCCCAATTTAATCCAAAAGTTGTAGCAAAAGTGGCTGAGAAGATTAACGCAGTGAACTGTGGGTCGTTCAACGTAAACTGTTCATTCGAAAGATAAGTTTTGTTATTCAAGAGGAGCTTCGTTTGGTTTAGGTTCGTCATTTTGAAGATGCTTCAAGTGAGATTCCGTCTGAGAAAATCCCACGAGCTCTAGCAACTTTTATTCAGTTACTCCGTCCTAAAACATTCTCTACGCACAACACGCCAGCATATCAAGCCCAAGTTAGACTCAACCCACAGTATATACTCGACATTTCAAATTGGATTAAGTTCACGTCGACGGTTCGATGTAAGCCGTGGGCTTTGAGGGGTGGGGGGTTGGCAGAGGAACAAGTTTCAGGAAGGTTGAACCGAAATAGAGGGGTCAATTGATTCTGGTTAATTAAGTTTCTGACCTCGACTTGAAATCAGTTTCTCCTTTGAGTTAATATAGCCAACATAGCCAACTTCGATCACCCCTTAGGTCCTTTAATTTAAATCAAGTTAGAAGGGGCGATGCAACTGGTGCTCGACGGAATTCCAAAAGAGGGCGTACAGTTCGGAATGTTCCTGAGAGATCATGACAGTTTCTTTCGATTTTCTTTGCAAGTTGTTGTATTCCTTAGTGCAGGCCAGTGAGACAAGTTATTTGACTCCAGTGCCTGCTATCACGCCTTGATGTCACCTTCTCCATTGCTATCGATGTTCATCTATTTGAGCATTGAATAATTCTGTCACCCCAGTGAATAAGTGGGTAACTCAAATTTCCCAACTTTTCAGGAGAGCGTTTTTAATGTTTGAACCACCACCTAAAATCCGGATTTTTGTTTAGGAAGTTGAAATTTGGAGGTAATCACCCTATTGCTACCTACATTTTGCTATCACAACACCGATTCGGTTGACTTTATTGAGAATCTGATAATGAAGTTTACCGTCAATTTGAGATTGAGATGACCATATGTGCACAGACAATATTTGGCTCGTACTTAACTAATTATTCACTTATTATGAACAATATTTTTATGAATTTGTCACTTTAAGTACCTTCTAATTTTGAGAATCAGTGAAAGAAAACAATTCTCACGCCAAAAGTAGTTTTATCATAATGTACATGGTACAATTTATGCTTATAAAAAAATCTGCAAATTCTAACACACGGGTTGGTTATTCCTCGAATGGGGGAAACAGTGGGTGTGGCGGGTCCCAGACCTATTCCAATCGATTCAGCGTCCAAAACTTAGTTTAATTGATTATTAATTAATAATTAATAAGTTAGTGGAATAGGAAATTTAGTGGCGGAAACAAGGACGAGACAAGGTGGAATGAAAGGCGGAGGCGAGATAGAGACCAGAACGAGACAAGGTTGAGGCATGGTGGATACAAATCGTAGACAAGGTGGGGCGAGGTGGAGACCAGGCCGAGACAAGGCGGAGACCAGGATGACACAAGGCGGAGGCGAGATGGAGACCAGAACGAGACAGAGCGGAAACCAGAATGAGACAAGGTGGAATGAAAGGAGAACAGGATGAGACAAGGCGGAGACCAGGATGACACAAGGTTGAGGCATGGTGGATACAAATCGTAGACAAGGTGGGGCGAGGTGGAGACCAGGCCGAGACAAGGCGGAGACCAGGATGACACAAGGCGGAGGCGAGATGGAGACCAGAACGAGACAGAGCGGAAACCAGAATGAGACAAGGTGGAATGAAAGGCGGAGACCAGGATGACACAAGGTGGAGGCATGGTAAATACAAATCATAGACAAGGTGGGGCGAGGTGGAGACCAGGCCGAGACAAGGCGGAGACCAGGATGACACATGGCGGAAACCAGAACGAGACAAGGTGGAATGAAAGGCGGAGATCAGGATGAGACAAGGCGGAGACCAGGATGACACAAGGCGGAGACCAAGATGGCACAAGGCAGAGACCAGGATGAATCAAGGCGGAGGCGAGATGGAGACCAGGGTGAGACAAGGCGGAGGCCAGGATGACACATGGCGGAAACAAGGACGAGACAAGGTGGAATGAAAGGCGGAGAACAGGATGAGACAAGGCGGAGACCAGGATGACACAAGGTGGAGGCATGGTAAATACAAATCGTAGACAAGGTGGGGCGAGGTGGAGACCAGGCCGAGACAAGGCGGAGACCAGGATGACACATGGCGGAAACCAGAACGAGACAAGGTGGAATGAAAGGCGGAAACATAGGTTGATTATTGAAGGAATAACCAACCAAAACCAGGATGAGACAAGGCGGAGACCAGGATGACACAAGGCGGAGACCAAGATGGCACAAGGCGGAGACCAGGATGAATCAAGGCGGAGGCGAGATGGAGACCAGGGTGAGACAAGGCGGAAACCAGGACGAGACATGGTGGAGTAAAGGGCAAAAACACTGCAAATTCTTACACAGAGGTTGGTTATTCCTCGGACCAGGCGCATGAAGACTCATTTCTTCAACATGGGGGAAATGGGGAAAACAGTGGGTGCGGTAGGTCCCAGACCCATTCCAATCGATTCAGTGTCCATGATTTAGTGGAAAATGATACCCCACACGCCTAGGTTCCAGACATCTCAAAAACACATATTCAAAATGGGTAATATATACCCAATTTGACCCATAACTTCTTTCAGTGGGTGCCGATCGTTCTGGGACCCATTTCATTGGATTCAGCGTTCAAATTAGTAGAAAATGATACCCCACTCGCCTAAATTGCCCAAAATCTCGATAATCCATTTTTCAAAAAACACATTTTGTCCCATACCCCGCCCCAATTTGGTCGGATCGGGCTGAAAAGTTTGGAGGACCGTCCTAGGCCGGGAACAGACCCCTGACCCAAATTTCAGATTTTTAGAAAATTTTCTACTACATACCAAAAACGGCGTGGACGGCGGACGGCGTACGGACCAACCCGTGTGTAAGAATTTGCAGCGTTTTCTGATCTAGACACATTGAAACGTCCAGAAACATGGGTTGATTATTCAAGGAATAACCAACCAAAAATTGTTGAGCCGAATCGGAGAGGTTGACCTTTTGCATGAAAACATAGGTTGATTATTCATGGAATAACCAACCAAAATAGGTACAGAAGCAGTCTGTCTCCATGTTCCGAGTGAGATTCTGATCGTAAGCTTCCGAGAAATTCCAACATATCCCATTATGACCACGAGTTGCCTTCGTGTTTAAGTAGGTAACTCGACTTATCCAGGTTCAGTTTTGAAGGCGTAACCGGTTACCATGAGTTGTTCACTTTGGAACTGTTAGAACTGTTGGTGCATGAATGGTTAACTGCACCTGGACACATGTTCTCCATTCACGACATCCGTGTGTATTTAGTTAACATGACCTAACCAACTATGGTTCTCAAATCAAGAGATGGACAAAAAGGCACATCGCTATAACTCCGTTTCAAGCCAACGCCCGACTTGGCCACCTATTCACAACAAAGGTAACACGATTTCGCTTCCCTTATGGCAGTTAACTCATTTTGGGGAAAATTCGACTTGACCACTTATTCACTGGAGTGACAGAATTTATCTCTATATCTATCCATCAACCCTGTAACCTGGGTGAGAATGCCACATACCCACTGGGTGGATGGAGGGTTAATTCAGCGCGCAATTCCTGGGGCTGAAGGGGTGTATTCTAAGAAGTACAACTAATAGGCAGGGTAATATAGGAGAACAATATGTCTTGAAGGGGTCTGGGTGGGGAATGATGAGACGACGGTCTTCTCCTCTGCTGTAGCCCCCCCCCCTCCCCCTCATCCGTTCATTGCAGGTAACGATGAAGGGAGCATCAAGGCTTCGCTGTGCATTACAACCCGGGCGAGTAGGGGTAGTTTTTGTTGTTACAATAGCAAAAAATCTAGAGACAGAAAAATGACTTTTATGGGACATATTGCAAAGCAAAGAAAAACCCACCCTCTGCATTTGTATGGGGGAAACTAGTAAGTAAAAGCGTAGGCTGGAGGGTAAATATAAGAGGAGGATGTTAATGAAATAACTCAAGAAAAAAGAAAAGGGTGAAAATGAGGTTAGATTAAAGGAGGGGGGCATGAATTTACATTGGACATAGAAACACAGTGAAGGGATGATTCAGAGTGAATAGTGTCGCCGTAAAGTGGTGTAGAAACATATTTTACTCGCGAGTATTTCTTGATAAATCTGATTCCTATCACCTAGTGCCCCTAGGTAACCTGGGTTTATACGAAATCAAGAATATTGAAGTACTCAAGTACTGAAGAACTCACCCAATAATCTGGTGTCTACGTTACTTGAAACAGAAGTAAACTACTTTGTTCTCAACATGGGATGTATTTATTCAGTAGAGGCGAGGAAACCAAGTATTCGAAACAGGATGAATTCAGAAGATGGGATTTTAGCGAAGCGTAGTATTTCAGAGAACAGCCGAGAAGACGCAATGAGAAGCGACTAGGAGCAAGCAACTGACGAGCAAGATGGCGTGCGTTCGGGTCGAGGTTTTTATCAGCTGACAATCACTGCCTTCCTGATGGGTAGTGTGGGCTAGTAATAAACTCCGAGTGTCAACTCAATATTCACGATATACTGGGTAGTATAATTATGGACACGAGATCGGCTATTCACGCCATTCCCAATGGTGCGAAATCAACCGGGAAAATGGGAGGACATCTACCACTTTCATTTGGCAAATAGCATTGCGGTAGAGGGAAAGGATTGTCCCTCGTTTTTGTCCATTTCCTCATATTTTTTCCAGGCTAGTTTTAAATTATAGGTAGACAATATATCTTAAAGGGGTCTGGGGAAAGGCGGGTCTTCCACTGTGTTGTAATGAAGGCCTCCACATCACAACCCAGGCGAGAAGGTGAAGTTTTAGTTGTTACAATAGCAAAAAATCATCTAGAAACAGAAAAATGACTTTTATGGGACATGTTGTGAAGCAAAGGAAAACCCACCCTTGGTATTGGGGAAACTAGTATGTAAAAGGTAGGCTGAAGGGTGAAAATTAGGGGAGGATCTTAATGAAATAACTAAAGAAAAGAGAAAAGGGTCAACATGAGGTAAGATTAATGGAGGGGGAGGGGGACATGAATTTACATCGGACATAGAAGCACAGTGAAGGGATGTGTTGCGAGATTGCACCTGCGCCGGTCTCCTGGGCGGCTGGCATTGCAGGGTCAACAACATGTGGAGGGCTAAGGGTCGCTCTCAAACATTTGTGCGTCGTATCAAATTGGCTGGAACCTTCCCGTTTGATCGAGACAACACGTCAAGTTCCCAGAACCAGGGAAGACTCGAGAAGGTTCTTGGCCAGGGGAGCCAGCATAAAAAGGGACCGAGGTTCTGACTGCAGAGTTCAGTTCAGTTTGGAGTCGGAATATAGATGCTTCTTGCTATAAATGTTAAATTGTTGATTTTGTAACAAGGAATGACAACTTTTGGATAGTACTTGGCACTTAATGCCAGAAAGCACATTTTTACAGGTATAAGTTATGCAAAAACTGGGTATAAACATTATAATGGAAGTGATTACCATACTCAACTTACTACACAAACAGGCAAACCAATGATGGCCACCGAGCCAGGCAGTAAGAAGTGGTTCTTGGAAGGACATTAGTTCTGCTACCATGTAATGTGGGTGACAGTACCTGTCTGGGTGGATGCAGGTATCATTCAGCATACAATTACTGGGGCTGATGGGGTGTATTTGTTGGAATACAACGTATATGCTTGATGATGCTCTGCTGTACCCCCTCCCCCCATTCCTGGTGGATGACGAGGGAGGGGAGCACCAAGGCTTCCAACAACCCTCATGTCTCAAACCCAACATTTCTGATAGTTGTTTTGATCAGTTCTTTTCTGCCCTTGTTTATTTCTCTAACTCAACAACTCCTAAGTAGTCACCTCAGTAATGTGAGCAGAGTCCAATGTGTTTCTCATCCCAATGCAAGGAAGTGAGCCACTATTATAAGGAGAGCTCACCCCTCGGGTCATGCTTCTCCCCCCCCCCCCACTGCAAGCAGTGGGGATACAGTCTAAACAGAAACAAACAGGATAGGGAGTAGGGAGTAGACTACTCTCTAAACTACCTCCCAAGTACCGACTTGCGGTAGTTCGTGCATTCTAGCTCGCACTACCACTCAAGCAGAGTGGTTCCCGAGTGTTGCATCTCAACTCCCAGAGCCGGCCTGTATTGGTACATCCTACACGGATGTAAGCAGCACAGGCCTTCCCATTATAGGCACCTTCATTGGGTGAAGCCCTGTGGCTAGGGTATGCC
Source organism: Cyrtorhinus lividipennis (assembly GCA_019603395.1). Lineage (NCBI taxonomy): Eukaryota > Metazoa > Arthropoda > Insecta > Hemiptera > Miridae > Cyrtorhinus > Cyrtorhinus lividipennis. Next base: position 16,573,512 of record CM034008.1, read on the forward strand.
TCAACCACGACCCCCGCGAACGGTCCATTATTTCGGACCGTAGTTTCCTACCTCAATTGGGGAGGCTGGCCGGTGAGGCTTTGCCGAAGCCCCCCACCCTACCCCAGCCAGCTACCCTGAGCCCACCCAGAGCCTGGCCAGAGCTACCTCTGTGGCCAGAGGCTACACCCCACCCGCGGTACCAGTTTAGAAGGATACAGGTTTGTCAGTGCCCTGACGACCCTTACTTCATTTAAGGGCTTACTGGCTAATAGCCCCGTGACAGAGGCTTTGTACCTGTCACTACCGTTTCATGAAGTACCAGAGGTTTCCCTCTTCTCCCCAAGTGGTCCAGATACCTGTTCCACTCAGAGAGAAGCACCTCATAAGATGCGGTCCCTTAGTATGGTCAGCATTTATTACACCCTGCCGACCAGAGGGTGGGTCAGTTGTTATACCCCAACTGAACAGGGGGCGGAGCGCTCCAATTAGCGCTGCTGGAGGTCCCTGCTGCTGCCATCCACTTCTCTAGCCTGCAGATGACGAGTCCGCAGAACTGGGAGTAATGTGGGCATGAGGTATGAGTTTGGGTCATTTTCTTCAATCTCTGCATTGATCATGATGACAATATACATACATGACATGGCTTTTACATGATTCAACTGGCTCCGCTGCCAGCGAATTCTGCCTAGGTGACCGATCTTCTTCATTTCAAAATTATGCCATGGATTTTGAAAAAAAAAAAAAAAAAAAAAATCTAATCTAAGCCCGACGTAGGTATTGAGCGCTGTGTGAACTAAGAATTAGTGAAGGTGAGTATTCCCATTGTGAGGTACTTTTCCCACCATCCAACAGCAAAAATAAATTAGGCAATGAAAGCAAGGTAAACACAGACCGAGCGAAGCGAGCGTTCGAACAAATACATTACCAAGATTTCCCTGAGGAAACTGAACCAGACGAGATTAATAATTCAATCAAGGAAATCAGTCAGTCCAATTTTACCTTCAGGTGTACTTAAGAAATGAATCAAATTACTCAAAATGGAGGATGTACAGTTATGCTGAGAGGGTAGCTCGTAATTATCCTAATGGGTGTTCTTTGATGTGAAGGTATCATTTTCTCCAACAACCCCCTTTGTGGCAATTATTAGATATTTACTCGTTCGTTCGCCAACATTTCCATGCTCCATGAACCCGAAACATATATGGTTGGTGGAATCTCGTCAGTAATAACAAGTTCCTTGCCTGAGTCTATGCTAAAGTGGCATCACACCAAAGTAGGTTAGTCCGAATCACACTGGACCAAAGTAGGTGATTCCGATTTCACCCATTATTCAGCAAGGGACATCAAATGTTTGGTGTAAGTTGTAGCTGAAGGAAATGTAGCTGAAGAAGTAGAACTTGCCATCTCAGTTGCTGCTACCAGTGACGTCACGAGGAGCAATCAGGTAGAAACCATAAGTATTAGCGAAGACTGCTCGTAACAAACGACCCCCCCCCCCCCCCCCCCCGTCATAGAGACTTTGAAGGTTCTATCGAACGAGAATAAAGAGAAGGATGACTCGGTTGACAGGACACTTTCCGGAACGGGAGTTGATCCTCGGTGACAGAAAGCTTACAAACAGTTTATCTCCCCCAGTGTCGAGTTACAGATGACGGCAGCCATTATCTCCTCTCATCTTGTGCTTTGGATTCCTCTTGAAAGTAATTTCGGCCCTTTCGACATTGTTTATCGAGTATCGGTTCGGCTTTGATCCATCGAAGGGTGGTAAAACGAGTGTAGCAAGATCATTTCAATCTTCAACGTTTTTCGACGCCAAAACGGCGAAAGAATGATTTTTATAAATAAGGCGGTGTATACAATTACCTTCCATGTGGCTAAACCTAACCTAACCTAACAATATCGTCCTGGGCAGCACAAGATACGCGCTATCGGAGGGCAGAGGACAGACTACGAACTAGCAACTAGGGATGGGACATCCAAAGGGAAACATCGATGTTACCATCGACATCAATATCGATAGCTACCAAATATCGGCATCTCACCATCGATGTTAGCCACTATCAAACATCGACCATTAACAAATTAAATTTGTTAAATAAATTTTATTATTATTTTTTTTTCAATATTAGAAGTAGATAACTATCGATAGCTCGTACCATCGATATTTGAAGAGGTTGTGGAATCGGACCAAAATCTTGTTTCCAAGATGTCTGCCATTCTACTTGGAATTTCTTGTTTATATGGAAGATTTTCTTGTTTCATTGGACATTTTTTTTCAAAAATCGGATCCTATCGATAGTCACGACCAAACTATCGATTGCGATCGATGATAAAAAACTTACACGTGTTACAGTAGAGTAAACCGACAATAAAATATCACTATTCCCATTTTATCAATGGTTCTATTAACCATACAAATTACAAGCTAAGAGAAAAGGAAGAAAAACCATGTGCATTGGTATACTTAAATTCGCATGTTGATTTCATCAAACAAACTGTATACTGCAAAAAATAAATACAATTAAACCTAAAATTGAAAAAATAACCTACTAAAATCAAAATTGAGTAACTGAAGAAGTTAACAGTTTATTCTAAAACCAATTCTAGTACTGATTTAAATCACCATATTTTGTAGCATGAATCAATAATAATGCTTGCTCCATTATGAAAAATAATTTTGCCACTTTTAAGTTTTACCTTTGGATTGGGTTCTTTATCATGCGATGACATCGTACACATGGCAGGCACATTTGCAGAATTTTTCATTTTTTTCTTCACATGAAAACGGTCGCTTTAAGTTCCGGGTGCTCGCTGTTTAGGTAAAAGCAGTGTTGCCACATTTTAATATCTTAATATCAGTATTTGTGTAATTACCTTCCGTCAGTTTATCGTCTTTTTTGCTGAGAACATTATGATTGCTTCCAGAACTTGATTATTGAATTCGGGAGAGAAAAATAACCATAGATGCTCAGTGACATCAGCCATTTTAACATTGATAACCGATAGTATCGAAACTTGGACCATCGATGGTAAACAATCGACTATTGAATTTAAAACCTCGATGTTTTGATACTGTTGACCATTGATGACACCCTTACTAAAAACGTTGCAATGATATATGGTTGTTGATATTCTCTATATCGATATTTTTGTTCCAATTATGATGTTGATATTTTTAACCTGATAATTGGATACTCATTTTTGATGAATTTATTTGAGCTGAGTTGGTCTTTGGAAATTTTTCATCAGAGCAGTACAAACGTCCCGTGGTACCGTCAATGTGATCTATAAAAGTGTTGTAGGGTCCACAATTATGTAATTATATTGTAAAGAGTTAGCTTCAAGCAATTTTCCCTAGAGGGTAACCCCTTCTTCTACTTGACACCTGTTCTCAGTCGCCCATTCCTTCTGTGTGTCGTGTTGAAGTTGTGGTCCGTTTCATGTCCTCTCGAATGTTATAGTTAAATAAAAGTTCTTATTAGAAATCCATTAGTCTGTTTGCCTGCACTCGACAAAATAGTGTCCATTTATTGAGCTGGGTCAATACACAGTGTTGTTGCTGTTGAGTAACTGTAGGTTCTGTCCAATGCACTCTCAAATTCCTTGAAACTATTCAGCCTGATTGGACCAAATTTGGAGTGGGGGGGGAAGAGGTTAAGCGATCTAGGCATGTGGGGTATCATTTTCCACTAAATGTTGGACGTTGAGTCCAATGGGACGGGTCCCGGAAAGATTGGCGCCCACCGGAAGAGGTTATGGGTCAAAATGGGTATCTATCTACCCATTTCAAAAGTGGGTTTTCGAGATTTCTGGTACCTAGGCGTGTGGGGTATCATTTTCCACTAAATTATGAACGCTGAATCAATTGGCATGAGTCCGGGACACTCCACACTCACTGTTTTCTTCTATTTTCTCCATTGTTCTGGTCCGAGGAATAACCAACCCTTGTGAAGGGTTCTGCAGCGTCTTTCCAAGGCAGAAGCGATGGTGACTCTTCTCAGGAATAAACTTTTGCCGAAGTATTTAAACCAAATACTGTTAAATTAATAAAGTTTCTGAGAAATTCGTCATATAAGTATGAAAAACTCATCTTTATTTACCTCTATTATTATAGCTACGTACACAGTATATCTAATTAGCAATATTACTGTCGACAATTTATAAAAGAGATCCTACAATGATCCTACGTAGTTACATAGACAATTCACTACTTCTTCTATTAGTACATACCTTTAATGGCGTCGTTTTGAGAACATTGATGATTCTTGTGGCTTGAATCTGTCCTCGTTGTAATGCAAATATTATTTTCACGGACACTTATTATTTATAAAATGTGCATTAAAATATTTCGTGATTTTTTTTTTCTATGCTGGTTTTTGTGAGAAATAAGGGAAATGGCGATCTAATTTCAGATTCTCGAGAAAAATGTAGCGCAGTGCGGTTCTCGGGGGGAAAAAAATCTTTTCTTCCAACGACGACAACTTTTCCTCCCTTCGACGCTTAATATAAAATTGAAGGAGGCAAAAGTTTTCTTTTCTCCTCACCCCTTCCAGATAGAGGCTTGAAAACGGGTAATAGAGCGAAAGATGACGAGGCTTAGATTACGGTTGAACTGGGAAACGCAAACTGCCCTTCGCTTTTTACTGGGCAAAACCAACGCGTGGTTGGTTCACTATAATGCAATGACGCGGGTAAATTGTGAGTGAGAGCTTTCCTCCTTTCTGCCGGATACCGTCGAGTCTACTAAAGTTTTACTCTTCAAAAATTGTTTACTGATAACCTGCGTCTTCTTAAGACCATCGGAAAGTCATTTTTACTCGTTCAGGACAAGATTTTCAAGCAGCGATGGGAAAAAGAATGAAGATTGAAGATAAAAACGAATGACGTTGCGCTACATTTACATTTATACCTATGAATACTGTAAAAACGCTGCAAATTCTTGGTTATTTCTTGGACCAAGAGCATTCGAATCAATTCGAGTCCAACATTTCCTGGAAAATGATACCCCACACGCCTAGGTACCAGAATTCTTGAAAATCCACTTTCGAAATGGTACCCATTTTGAGACTATAACCTCTTCTGGTGGGTGCCAATCATTCTTGGACCCACTTCATTGGATTCAGCTTCCATAATGTAGTCGAAAATGATCCCCCATACGCCAAGATCGCGTACGGCGGACGGATACATGCTTATTTTGATCTAGACACCTTGAAATGCTTAGAAAAAAAAATTTGGGCTGAATCGGAGAGATTGACTTTTTGCATGAAAACAGGTTGATTATTCAGGGAATAACCAACCTAAATGTACAGTAACAATCTGAAGAATCAGTTCCTGCTGCACCACTCCATATACCATCCAATGCACAGCAATGCGCAGTTACCATAAGACCAGTGGATCAGGGATAAAATCAAGCGGTGACTTCCATATTTATAACACAAAGAAGGGGGAGGGTTCATGATCCATTAAATGAGAGAGCAATGGATGAATAGTAAATCTACAGAAGTCGGAATTCCATACAACCCAACCTTTCTCAAATTTTGGCACCAATCGAAGAGGTTAACCTCTTCCATGATACATAAGTTGATTTTCCATGAAATACTAATAATATAAAACCGAAAATCAAAATATTCGTTCGCCGTTTTCGGCAGTAGAAACATTTCCAAAACTTTAAATTTTGGTCAGGGTCAGGTTCCTTGACACTCTTTTATCGTGGCGCCTTGTTATGTCGTTATTCACTACACCCACTGTTTCCCCCATTTTCCCCATGTTGAAGTAAAAGTCTCCATGCTCCTGGTACAAAGAATAACCAACCCCTGCAAAAAAAAAAAAAAAAAAAAAATGTGCAGTTTTTTTTCTGAAATGCCCAGATTAAAATTTTGGGCCGAATCGGAGAGATTGACATTTTTCATGAAAACAGGTTGATTATTCAAGGAATAACCAACCAAAATGTCTGAAATTGGCATGTGTGCGCATGCCTCTACAGTCACCTAGGCCACTGTGCCCTCTCTCCTTCAGATTCCTGTTACCTGGTCCTGGAGGGTCTGCAGTGGCAGTGGCCAGCAGTTTCCTGGTAGTTTCTCACAACTCACTGTTTGTTAACACCCATTCTGTCCATTGGTTCCAATTTCTTACTAGACATCCAAAATTGATGTGTGTGCAACTATCCTAACCTGGTTTTTCCCTGATTTGTCTCACATCACCAGCAATGGGGAGAAGCATAGTGCGCATTATGTACAAACTATGAGAATATAGCTTCTAGATTTGTTCTAGTTGAGTGTATGTGTATGCGTGACTCCAGTTCTGGTTCCCATCACTCAGAGGAAGATCACCTTCCCTAGTTGAATGGTAAGAATTCTGTTTTCTTCCTATTAGAGTCTCATAGAATGTAGTTCAAGGTAGCTCCCATTTTGGTTATTCCTTGAATAATCAACCTATGTTTCCATGCAGAATGTCAATCCGTCCAATCTGGCCACTAATGTTTTTCTGGGCATTACAAGGTGTGTAGATCAAAATAAGGAAATTTCTAAAAATCTGAAATTGGGGTCTTCAGACCTGTTTCTGGCTCTAGTTGGTCCTCTGTTTGGAGGAGTAGGGGTAAAGATGTGTTTTTTGAAATGTGAATGTTGAAGATTATCGGCAATCTAGTAGTAGTGGTAGAGCAAGTGGGGTATTATTTTCGACTAAATTTTGGTCACTGAATCTAATGAGACTGGTCACAGTACGATTGGAGCCCACTGGAAGAGGTCATTGGCCAAAATGGGTATCCATCTACCCATTTTGAATGTGTGTTTACAAGATTTCAGGTACCTAGGCGTGTGGGGTATCATTTTCCACTAAATTTTGGACTTGGAAGTGATTGGAATGACTCCACACTTCACACTCACTGTGTTCCTCCATTTTCTCCATGCTCCTGGTCCGAAGAATAACCAACCCCTGTGAATGAATTTGCAGCGTTTTAAGATTAATTCCTGGAACTCGATGCCAAACACTGAACTGAAATAGTTCAATATAATAAATATAATACTTTTTTTACGTTGCAGGGTTTTCAGAATGTTCCCATTTTATATCCTGGTCCGAAATCACCCAGTTTAACATGACATGTATAAAGAGTCGGTTCGTGCCGTCGATTTTGGCTCGTCAAAACAACCCTTGCTCCTTTCGAGGCGACATCAGATGTGATGCGACATCAGATGCCCATTTGAATACTCGTCATTATGGATGTCCCAGGAAGAATGACGTCGTCCCCTACGGACATAGACCCGGGAGATGCCCGTCGAGAATAGGAAGGAGAAGATGATGAACCTACTGAAAGAAGAAGAAAAAAGTCCCCACCCCACTCCTCCAAAAAACCTTGTTTACTTCATCGAGGGACCTCGGAAAGCCTCGGGGGTTCTTACCTTATTACTGTCGTTCCTCCTTCTCATCACAGGACGAACCCTCTCCAAAACGATGAGGCTGTCAGGGTAGTTTGTCCGAAGAGTGCAGCTTTCTACATTTTTGAAAAGTACTTCCCTCGCGAGTGCCACAAGCGTAACTGAATCGCAATGAGAACCCTTTTCAAGCCTATGAAGATCAATTTTGTATCATTTTCTACTTTTGGTTGGTTATTCCTTGAATAATCAACTCATGTTTTCATGCAAAAAGTCAAATTTACATCCGCCGCGCGGTTTTGAGTAATGAAAAATTGCTAAAAATCTGTAATCTGGGTCAAAGGTTTGTTCCCGGCTCTATTTGGTCCTCCATTTTCAGCTCGGTCGGACTGAATTCGGAAGGGGTAGGGGTCAAAATGTGTATTTTGAAAATGGATTTTCGAGATTATTGGCGATCTAGGCATGTGGGGTACCATTTTCCACTAAATTTTGGACGCTGAATCCAATGAAATGAGTCCCGGAACGATTGACACCCACCGTAAGATGTTATGGGTCAAAATGGGTATCTTTCAACCCATTTTAAATATGTGTTTTTGAGATTTCTGGTACCTAGGCGTGGTGTATCATTTTCTGCTAAATTTGGGGCGCTGAATATGTTAGAATGAGTCTCCATGCTCCTGGTACGAGGATAACCCACCCCTGAGAATGAATTCGCGGCATTTTTATTCTTTCCTTCTCTTCCTATCCTTCTTTATTATGAGTAAATGAAGCTAAACTTGTTTTTTATCATCCTAAATTTCCATGAATGCGCTATGAATGTACTCCGGTAGAAAACTTCGATTAAAAAGAAGTACATATCGTCAAAAAATGATAAATTTCTACCATGTTTTTAAAATAGTCACCATCAAAACACGAAAATTGCAATAAAATATGAAATCAGTTCAAGTGGTAGGTGTCTTGTGGTTGATATTTCATGTTTATTTGCCCAAACACGTCATTTTGTCCAGTTTTCATTTCGGACGGATCGGCTAAACACGTTTAGCTAAACTCGATGAACTCAAAACGGATTTATCCGACATTTGGTGAATAACGCCTGTGTGATTTCATGTTTAACCTTCCAGATTAACAACAATCGAGGTGTACTAATTTCTGGTAATTAACCTTATGGCAAAAGAGCCCATTAGAATTTTTTTCTTTGTTTCCGAATTATTAGCAATTTAGGATTTTCTCGTGTTTTTGGTCTTAAGTCACCACAATGAACATAATTCATTATATTTTGAAATAAAGTCAAATATGAGGATGTCATTGGAAAGAGAGTTAAATTTCCTGTCTTTTCAAAGCATAACAAGTGTTTTTCAGATGCAATTGAGTAGTAAAAACGCTTCAAATTCATACACAGGGGTTGGTTATTCTTCGAACCAGGCGCATGGAGACTCATTTCAATCGATTCAGCGTCAAGAAATTAGTGTAAAACGATACCCTACACGCTTAAATCGCCGAAAGAATCGAACAAAAATGGGGGAAACAGTGATTGTGGCAAGTCTCAAACCCGTTCCAGTCGATTCAGCATTCAAAATTTAGTGAAAAATCATACCCCACACGCCTAGGTACCAGAAATCTCGAAAACACATATTCGAAATGGGTGGATAGATACCTACCCATTTTGGCCCTAGCTTTTGACCCTAGCCTGATCCAGAGGGCGACAATCGTTCGAGGACACGTTTAATTGAATTCAGCGTCCAAAATCTTGTGGAAAATGGTAACCCACATGCCTAGATCGCCAAAAATCTCAAAAATCCATTTCTCAAAAAACACATTTTGACCCCTACCCCACCCAAATCTGGTCCGATCGGGCTTAAAATTTTCGAGGACCAACTACAACCGGTAACGGACCTCTGACCATAATCACAGATTTTTAGAAATTTTTCTACTACCAAAATCGGGGTGGACGTCGGGCGATCATGTGCTTATTTTGATGTAGACACCTTGAAACGCCCAGAAAAATGTGAGGTTGACTTTCTGCATGATGGTTTATTATTCAAGGATTAACCCACCAAATGCTGTCCAAAACTTACTCGTGGGACACCCAGTATAGGCTAACAAAACGTCCGGAATCCCTAATTACCAATTTGTCAATAATAATTGGGTATTCCTTGGAGCAGGAATTCCTATGTCTATTTCATCTAAACCGCATCGAGATTGAGAGTCGTCAAAATATTCAAATATCATGAGGACTATCACAATATAGTTCGAACGATGACGATCTCGAACATTAAATGACAATTTATGGAAATAACATATTACCCTAAATCAACCAGAGTTTCGTACTTGTAAGTGACTCGGATAAATCAACGTTTTCTCTCTCGCATTCGGAATCCATCCAACGTTTTGGTTATCAACGATATGTGAGAGTACATATTTATGACGGCCATTAGTCTCAATTAGTGGTAATGCTGATTATGAGTGGTTCGGAGCAAATATTTTCCCTGGTTGAGGCTAATTTAGCGACCTTATTCCGCGTATGTGGAATGAACATACCTAATTTAAATGTTATTGAATACATTCCAGGTGTGTTAGAGCTAAGAAGAATGGAATATTCGGTTAAAGTACGACTTTAGAGGCAAGTCGAGGTGTAAGGAATGAATAAAACGCTGTAAATACATTCACAAAGATGGATATTCCTCGGACCAGGAGCATGAAGACTCATCACAAGCGATTCAGCGTCCAAAAATAAGTGGAAGTCGACTCCCCACACGCTCTAAATCGCCGAAAATGGGGAAAATGGGGGAAGCAGTGGGTGTGGCATGTGTCCTGGTGGATTTTCAAGATTTCTTGTTTCCCTGGCGTGTGGGGTATCATTTTCCACTAAATTTTGAATGCTGAATCGACTGGAACGGGTTTGAGACTTGCCACATTCACTGTTTCCCTCATTTTTGTTCGATTCTTTCGGCGATTTAAGCGTGTAGGGTATCGTTTTACACTAATTTCTTGACGCTGAATCGGTTGAAATGAGTCTCCATGCGCCTGGTTCGAGGAATAACCAACCCCTGTGAATGAATTTGAAGCGTTTTTACCACTCAATTGCATCTGAATGACACTTGTTAGGCATTGAAAAGACAGGAAATTTAACTCTCTTTCCAATGACATCCTCATATGAGTTCATTTCAAAATATGTTCATTTTGGTGAAATAAGACCAAAAACACGAAAAAATCCTAATAATTCGGAAACAAAGAAAAAAAATTCTAATGACGTATTTTGTCATAAAGTTATTTACCAGAAATTAGTACACCTCGATTGTTGTTAATCTGGAAGGTTAAACATGGAATCTCACAAGCGTTATTCACCAAAAGTCGGATAACTCCGTTTTGAGTTCATCGAGTTTAGCTAAACGTGTTTAGACCATCCGTCCGAAATGAAAACTGGACAAAATGACGTGTTTGGGCAGATAAACATGAAACATCAACCACAAGACACCTACCACTTGAACTGATTTCATATTTTATTGTTATTTTCGTGTTTTGATGGTGACTATTTTAAAAACTTGGTGGAAATTTATCAATATTTGACGATATGTAATTTTTTTTAATCGAAGTTTTCTACCGGAGTACATTCATAGCGCATTCATGGAAAGTTAGGATGATAAAAAACAAGTTTAGCTTCATTTACTCATAATAAAGAAGGAAAGAATAAAAACGCCGCGAATACATTCTCAGGGGTGGGTTATCCTCGTACCAGGAGCATGGAGACTCATTCTAACCTATTCAGCGCCCCAAATTTAGTGGAAAATGATACCCCACACGCCTAGGTACCAGAAATCATAAAAACGCATGTTTAAAATAGGTAGATAGGTAAATTTTGACCCATGACCTCATCCAGAAGGCACATATCTTTCTGAGACTCATTTCATTGGATTCAGCGTCCTAAATTTAGTGGAAAATGGTACCCCACACGGCTAAATCACCAAAAATCTCAAAAATCAATTTTTCGAAATACACATTTTGAACCCTAACCCACCCAAATTTGGTCCGATTGGTCTGAAAAGTTTCAAGGACCAACTAGAACTGGAAACGGGTCCCTGACCAAAATTTCGGATCTTTCCGATCGGACCAAATTTGGGCGGAGTAGGGGTCAAAATGTGCATTTTGAAAAATGGATATTCGAGATTCTTGGCAACCCAGGCGTGTGGGGTATCATTGTCCACTAAATTTTGGACGCTGAATCCAACGAAATGAGTCCCGAAACGATTGGCTCCCTCTGGATTAGGCTATGGGTCAAAATGGATACCTATCTACCCATTTCGAATGTGTGTTTTCGAGATTTCTGGTACCTAGTCGTGTGGGGTATCATTTTCCACAACGAACGCACCTCTTGTACAGCTTTTCGGAGCTCCCAAGTGACCGTTGAAGATCGTAAATTTCGCTACTAAATCATGTTTCTGCCACCCAGGCAATCGAGGAACCGAGCATAACGTTCGGGGCATACCAATGAAGATTTGTCTTCGATTCTGAGAAACCTCATCTTCTATAGTAGCCAAATCTGTCGAGGGAATAGATCCCGAAATGTCAAGGAAAAGAGCCGATAGCCGAGTAGGTTTATCCCCAAAAGCGTTCGTTTCTAGCAACCAATGTATTTTCACGTGCAGAATAAATTACCATCATTGATGCGCGATATTGTATTGACCGCTCGTAATCTCGTATGAGTCAACTTCGTGACATTCACTCTTATTGTTGGCCACACGTCATCCAAATGGAAGCACGGCGTTAGCTGCACAAAACCGATACATTTATACCCATTGTACGTCCGAATGGAAATGTTCCGTTCGAAAACAAAAACCGATTCGCCGACTAATGCCAACTGACACGCACATGTCGTTACAAAAGCTGGCGCATCATTATTCCCGCAGCCTTGGAAAGTCTCAGCTTAATGAGAAATGAAACGTGGATTAGCTAATGTGGCGATTTACACTCCTCGGGAAACGATGTACGCATTGTGGTGTGTTTTGTGTTCAGAAGGCCTCCGGCGAGAATGATATTCGTAATAAAACGCTGCAAATTCCTTCACAGGAGTTGGTTATTCCTCGAACCAGGCGCATGGGGACTCATTTCTTCGACATGGGGGAAATGGGGAAAACAGTTGGTGTGGCGAGTCCCGGACCCATTCCAATCGATTCAGGGTCCAAAATTTAGTGGAAAATGATACCCCACATGCCTAGATTGCCAAAAATCTCAAAAATCCAATTTTCCGCTCCCTGACCAAAATTTCAGATTTTTAGAAAAATTGTTACCACCAAAATCAGCGTGGACGGCGGACGGCGGGCGGACGGGTAGTAGTAGTCCGCCGCATGGGAGTATGCCCCGTTCCCCGCACGTTGACGCCAGTCAAATGCGGAGCTGTTGTCCCGTGCAAGGCGTTGAAAATGTCAAATGCGGAGGTTTTGACGACGTCTCCTCTAATTGTCAGCTATTTCTTACGACATTATTACAATAATTAGACTCCAAAGAAGAGGATTAGTGGGTGGACCTGTGTGAACCGGCGGAGAACGGGACGAACACTCCAAGCACAGCAATGCTGAAGTCAAATGAGGAGGTTTTGACGGCGTCCCCTCTAATTGTCAGCTATTTCTTACGACACATTACAATAATATTAGACTCCGAAGAAGAGGATTAGCGGGTCCTCAACAGTGTGAACCGGCGGAGAATGGGACAAACTCCCCATGCAGAGCAATGCTGAAGTCAAATGCGGAGGTTTTGACGGCGTCTCCTCTGATTGTGAGCTATTTGTCACTAAATATTACAACAATTAGACTCAGAAGAAGAGGATTAGTGGATCCTTACCTGTGTGAACCGGCGGAGAACTGGACAAACTCTCCATGCATAGCAATGCTGAAGACAAATCGGAAGTTTGGACGGCGTCTCCTCTGATTGTCACCTATTTGTCACTTCATATTACAACAATTAGACTCCGAAGAAGAGGATTAGCGGGTCCTCACCAGCGTGAAACGGCGGAGAACGGGACAAACTATCCATGCACAGCAATGCTGAAGTCAAATGCGGAGGTTTTGACGGCGTCTCCTCTGATTGTCAGCTCTTCGTCACTACATATTACAACAATTAGACTCCGAACAAGAGGATTAGTGGGTCCTCACCAGCGTGAACCGGCGGAGAACGGGGGAAATAATCCATGCACAGCAATGCCGATGTCATATGTGAAGCTTTTGACAGCGTCTCCTCTGATTGTCAGCTCTTTGTCACTACATATTACAACAATTAGACTCCGAACAAGAGGATTAGTGGGTCCTCACCAGCGTGAACCGGCGGAGAACGGGGGAAATAATCCATGCACAGCAATGCCGATGTCATATGTGGAGCTTTTGACAGCGTCTCCTCTAATTGTCAGCTATTTGTCACTACATATTACAACAATTAGACTCCGAAGAAGTGGATAAGCGGGTCCTCACCAGCGTGAACCTGCGGTTAACTGGACAAACTCTACGTGCAGAGCAATGCTGAAATTGAATGCGGAGGTATTGAGGGCGTCTCCTCTGATTGTCAGCTCTTTGTCACTACATATTACAACAATTAGACTCCGAACAAGAGGATTAGTGGGTCCTCACCAGCGTGAACCGGCGGAGAACGGGGGAAATAATCCATGCACAGCAATGCCGATGTCATATGTGGAGCTTTTGACAGCGTCTCCTCTAATTGTCAGCTATTTGTCACTACATATTACAACAATTAGACTCCGAAGAAGTGGATAAGCGGGTCCTCACCAGCGTGAACCTGCGGTTAACTGGACAAACTCTACGTGCAGAGCAATGCTGAAATTGAATGCGGAGGTATTGAGGGCGTCTCCTCTGATTGTCAGCTATTTGTCACTACATATTACAATAATTAGACTCCGAAGAAGAGGTTTTGTGGGTTCTTACCAGGGTCAACCTACGGGGATATGTAATTATGAACAAGTTTTGAAGTTTAGGCAAGAAACTATGCAGCTCTGATTGGTTCTTGATCCATTTCAGCTTAATTAGCTCCCCAAATTTGGGGAGAGTATTGGTGAACATGCGTTTTTGGAACTTGAATTTTTGGGATTCAGGCATGGGGGATCGTAGAAAATTCTTTCTTTTCTTTTTTTTTTTATATATAGACAACTTTATTATTCGTGGGATAATAACGATCACTTTTCTTTCATTTCTACTTAATACTTACGCTACAATATTCATAAAAATGTTTGTTTCACTCGATTAATGTCATCTACAGTCAGTCAGCTACATTCAATTAAATTTTCCTTGTGTATTTCAGGAATGTTTTCATACCCAATGATACATAAAAACCTGAGGAAAAAACCGCTTAAAATGATTTTACAACGTGCGGGAAATGATATCTTCGATTTTTCCGAGAATCTATTCAATAAGGAAAATATTGTGCATTAAAATAAGCAATACACTTTGTGAAGCGTAGGTACTCTATTTTAATATGCGTGTGAAAAAAAAAAAGTCTTCTTGTCGAGCTCATCCACACTTTTACCACTTCGCTTTGACATTATGACGCGTGAATTCCCAACTAGTAAACGAATTCTGAAGGTTTGAGCGTTGAAATGACGGTAGAAGGGGGAAATATGCCGTACAGGTTTACTGCAACGTTTTCCCTCCAAACTGGAAAAATCCCTTCACCCGCTCACCGCTAAACGAGGCGAACGAATTGGATATTAAAGAGAAAATGTGGTGGAAAAGCTCAACCGTATTTTCTACCCTCGAATACGTGTGGGGCGGTTTCACGAAACAAGTCTAAACTTTTATCGTTCATAAAGAGCATTTCGTGATTCATTTTTGCCATTAATTTCTTCCTTACTTTCACCGAATACGTCACAGGCTGATGATCATTTCATTATCAGTTTTTTTCCACTTGGAAGCAATTTCCAATGACAATGGCAGGTTTTTGAAGTAAATTCGTTGTATTAAGGAGAGACTAGCCCCCCAACGTTAATCTTCAGTTTCCAGAGTTCTTAGAGTTCCATAACCCCAAACATAAATAGCTGGAAAGTTCCTCATAAGAAAACAATAGACGTGGTTCTGGTTTTAATCACTCTGCTTTAATACATCAGTGAAAGACTACGTTGTCTGGTAAATGGGAGGTTTTGTACTTGGCAGGGAAGATGGATGCCGTCGCACTGACCAACTCGGCTTCTAAAAGTCCCTTTAAACCACTAGACCAACCAGGCAATTATTAATCGAAGTTGGTGGAATGATAGCCTTTGAGAAATTACGCATGACAGCGGTTATATTCGGTTCAATGGATTAAAATCCGTACAGTAGAGCAGTTGTCATTTGTCAACGACCTACACAAGTATATTCGGAAATGGTAAACTCGAGTTACGTTCCACTTTCTGCTTCTCCTTCGCCGTCGGACGTGTTCTATTGGAGCTGTAGGGGATCTGTTGTGCTCAGAGTAAGCAAAATGTCATCTGATACCACGAATAACAAGAGTGTACGATTTGTACGTCCGGCCTTCAACCTCTCCTCGGTTTATACCCCTCCTTCAAGACCTAACCAGTTTTGATGGTTTAGTATCCCTTGAGAACAATTTTAGAGTAGGTAAGGTGATAAAGTGTCCTGGCAACACAAAATGGTACCCCACTTGGAGACTAATTTCATCGATTCAGCGTCTATAACCTCTTCTGGTGTGCCAATCATTCCGGACCCATTTCATTGAATTCAGCCAAAAAAATTTAGTGGAAAATATACCCCACACCCTGTACCAAAAATCTCGAAAACCCACTTTGAAATGGGTAGGTATATGCCCATTTTGACCTAAAACACACTCGGTGGGCGCCCGTCAGTCCAATTTCAATGAGGTTGAACTCAACAGAATCCCGCGTATGGGGGAATGGGGGAACGGGACATTCCCCCAGGTCAACGCCGGTTAAATGTGGAGCTTTTGACGGAGTGTCCTAGTCGTCAGCTATTTGCCCGTACACTTTAGCGTCAGTGGACTCCGGGGAGATGATTTGTGGGTCATCACCATCAAACCGTGGGGGACGGGGCATACTCCCCCGTGCAAGCATTGTAGATATGTCATATCGGAGCTTTTGACAATGTCGCCTCTATTTGATGAAGGTAATTAGTCTCCGGAGAAGATAATTAGGCAGTCCTTACCATGTCAACATACTCCTCAGTGCAAAGCGTTACTATGTCTAAAGCGGGGGATTGAGTGCCTAGAACGTCCTATTTCAATGAGGTGAACTCAACATAACCCGCGCATGGGGAATATGCCCGTTCCCCGTCGGTCGACGCCGGTTATGCGGAGCTTTTGACGGATCTTCCTCTAGTTGTTAGCTATTTGACAGTACATATTACGGTGATTGGACTGCGGAGAAGAGGATTTGTGGGTCATTAACACATCAAACTGGGGGAACGGGCATACATCTCCGTGCGAAGTATTGTAAATGTCAAATGCAGAGCTTTTGACAACGTCACCTCTATTTGTCGCGATGAAGGTAATTAGTCTCCGGAGAAAGGATTAGGGAGTCCTTACCAGCGTCAACCGGGAAATGGGACATACTCCTCAGTGCAAACATTACTATGTCTAAGCGGAGGATTGAATGTCCAGAAAAGTGCTATTTCAATGAGGTGAACTCAACATAACCCGCGCATGGGGGAATATGCCCCTTCCCCGTCGGTCTACGCCGGTTCATGGCGGAGCATTTGACGGAGTTTTCTCTAGTTTCAGCTATTTGCCCCTACATATTACGGTGATTGGACTGCGGAGAAGAGGATTTGTGGGTCATTAACAGCATCAAACTGGGGGGAACGGGGCATACATCTCCGTGCGAAGTATTGTAAATGTCAAATCAGAGCTTTTGACACGTCACCTCTATTTGTCGCGATGAAGGTAATTAGTCTCCGGAGAAGAGGATTAGGGAGTCCTTACCAGCGTCAACCGGAAATGGGACATACTCCTCAGTGCAAAGCATTACTATGTCTAAAGCGGAGGATTGAATGTCCAGAAAAGTGCTATTTCAATGAGGTGAACTCAACATAACCCGCCGCATGGGGGAATATGCCCCGTTCCCCGTCGGTCTACGCCGGTTCATGGCGGAGCATTTGACGGAGTTTTCTCTAGTTGTCAGCTATTTGCCCCTACATATTACGGTAATTGGACTACGAGGAAAGATTAGTGGGTCATTAACAGCGTCAAACTGGGGGGAACGGGGCATACTTCTCCGTGCGAAGCATTGTAAATGTCAAATGCAGAGCTTTTGAGCTGAAATTAAGCTCTAGCTTATAGCTCACTGGCTTTCATGATGGTTTTTCCTTTCTCTTTCTTTTTATATTCTTTATTTTATAATTTTTTGGTTCATTAGATAATTATGTTTATGTTTATTCTTCCATTTTGGCACACAGTTCACCATTTCGTGCTTTGCATTTTTTCTGATTGTCTGAACTCCGCCGAAGGGCACAAGTTTTTTTTTAAACTTATTCTTCGGTGGGCAACGGTATCTATTTGAGTTATGTTGGATTTCAAATTTGTATAGTTTTGTCTTTTTTGTTCCCTTTTGGTTTGTAGTGAATTTAATGTTGTTGCCAATAAATGAATATTTGATTTGATTTTTGACAAAGTCACCTCTATTTGTCGCTATGAAGGTAATTAGTCTCCGGAGAAGAGGATTAGGGAGTCCTTACCAGCGTCAACCGGGAAATGGGACATACTCCTCAGTGCAAAGCATCACTATGTCTAAAGCGGAGGATTGAATGTCCAGAAAAGCGCTATTTCAATGAGGTGAACTCAACATAACCCGCCGCATGGGGGAATATGCCCCGTTCCCCGCAGGTCGACGTCGGTTAAATGCGAAGCTATTGACGGAGTGTCCTCTAGTCGTCACTATTCGCCCCTACATATTACGGTAATTGGACTACGAGGAAGAGGATTAGTGGGTCATTAACAGCATCAAACAAGGGGGGGGGGGGGCATACTCCTCCGTGCAAAGCATTGTAAACGTCATATGCAGAGCTTTTGACAACGTCGCCTTTATTTGACGCGATGAAGGAACATAACCCGCCGTATGGGGGAATACGACCCGTTCCCCGCAGGTGTACGTCGGTCAAATGCGGAGCTTCCTCTAGTTGTTAGCTATTTGACCGTACATATTACGGTGATTGGACTCCGGTGGAGATGATTTGTGGGTCATAATGGGTTAACAGCGTCAAACTGGGAGGAAGGTGGTGGCATACTTTTGAAAACGCCACTGAGTCCAATAAAACGGGTTTAGGAATGATCAGTGCCCTCTGGATGAGGTTATGGGTCAAAATGGGTACTTATTTACCCATTTTGAATTTGTGTTTTTGAGATTTCTGGTACCTAGGCGTGTGGGGTATCATTTTCCACTAAATTTTGTACGCTGAATCGATTGGAATGGGTCTGGGACCCGCCACACCCACTGTTTCCCCCATTTTCCTCATGTTGAAGAAATGAGTCTCCAAACGCCTGGTCCCAGGAATAACCAACCCCTGCGTAAAAATTTGCGTTTTTTTTTTTTTTTTTTTTTTTCTAAATAATGGACGCTGAATTTATTGTAATCAGTCTGGGATTACACTGTGCTACTACACTGTATACTTTTTCACATTGGCCAAACTCTCTGTTTCTGCAGGGAGGAGCATGGAGGAAGCAGAATGTACAGCGTAGTTGCTCATCAAACTACGGGCGAGGAGAGCGGCGGCCCAAACCAAGCACACGCAACAATCGACGCCAAGTCAGTCGACCGACAGCGCCGAGCAGCAGTGAAAACGCTGGAAACAACGAGCAGGCGTCGCGAAGACACAAATCTCAACCCCCACCGTCTTATACAGCTCGACTTCTTGGTTTCATCAAGAGACGGATTAATCCTGAACCAGGTAAGATCCAGAACGGCTGAAATTAATTCTGAACGTAGGCTGATGTGCCTGATGATAAAAAAATTTTACGAAAATAAATTAGTTACTTTTCGTGCATGGGAATAAATTCAGGATCAGGGCCTTTGCCGCAGAATAAAAACAAAGTTGGGCCAAACGTATATTTGAAACTGATAAAAGAGACTGTCCTGGATTGAAGAGGCTCGCGTGATTACATCGTTGACTCCGTAAATGATGCTCATGGTGAGAGGGGTGGGGTGAATTACGTGAAAAGGGGAAAGGGGTGAATTAGGGGGATGAAATGTGCGCCGGCGCTGGGGGTTGAAAAGAACGTAGTTCTCCTCAACTGCCGAGAGATCGCGCTGAGTCATCAACAACTAAGAAAATTGAGAGTTGGAACATAGAAGAAGAGATTATTATTTATTGTGACATCGAGGGTTGAAACATTCGTGTTATCAGTGTTATCAGAGTGATAAGAGAGCAGTTAGGATTACAATGCTTGTCAATCAGTCCAAATTGAATTTAATAATGCTGTTGAGAAATGGTGAAAACTCAGCATTTAAGGAATAATTAATCCATGTAATCTTGCCAAAGGTGTACATTTTGAAAAGCCTTCTCTAAAATTCTCTCAGCATAGGGTTATACCAGTACTGAATTACAATTATACAAATTCGCCCGCAAACTAAGAAGGACGTGTGGTACAGGAGGTGAAACAAAGATAATGCCAGTGATTTATAGTCAGGTCGTCATAGGTGGGTTCTGAAAGGTGGTCTGAGGACCAATCACCTGCAAATGCAATGGATTTGGGCCAAAATAGCGATGGTTTGGCCTCAGTTCCTCGACGAAACGCTCAGAAAAAAAAAAAAATAATAAATAAATAAATAAATAAAAAACGCTGAAAATTCTTACACAGGGATTGGTCATTCCTTGGACCAGAAGCATGGAGTATTGGAGTCTCATTTGAATTGATTCAGCGTCCAAAATGTATTGGAAGATGATACCCCACACGCCTAGGTACCAAAAATCTCGAAAACTGATTTTTCGAAAAACACTTTTGACCCCTAACCTCATCCAGAGGGTGCCAATCGATCTGGGACCCATTTCATAGGATTCAGAACCCAAAATTTAGTGAAAAATGAAACCCCGCACGCCAAGATCACAAAAATTCACGAAAATCCATTTTTCAAAAAATACATTTTGACCCCTTCATTACTATACCACTAAAGCCACATTTCGCTCCTTAAATATATGTACGTTCTTGTACTACTCGTAGCATACTGAATATTCATCAACGGAGAAATTGTGCTTATCTTCTTACCGCAATATGGTCGACAGAGAATCCCCCTTAGTTAAATAAATTGTAAAAAGGCGCGCTGGGAAGAACAATCGATACTCGGCAACTTCAGTGTCTCATCCTCTCGGAAGAATGCGCTCGAGTCTCTTTCGCAGTGCTCTAAACCCGCAGTAATGTCGTTCCACTTTGGTTGGTTATTCCTTGAATAATCAACCTATGTTTTCATGCAAAAGGTCAACCTTTCAGATTGGGGCTCAAAATTTTATTTCTGGACGTTTCATGGTGCTTAAATCAGAAAAGTTCTATGTCCGTCCTGCCATAGCCGTACGCCATCAGCACCGTTTTCGCTAGTAGAAAATTTTCTAAAAATCTGAAATTTGGGTCAGAGGTCTGTTCCCGGCCTACAATCTTTGAGAAGATTCCAAAATATGTTCCAGCATATTTTGATTTTATGATAAAGAAAAGAATATTCATCCCCATGAATTATTTTATTTTTTAAATTAAATTATAAATATTATAAATATAAATGAATTTGTCCCGTACGAGGCTCCCTTCACTCGCTTACGTTATATCATTTTACTGACTGAATTACCTATGAATGCATTCGCTGTTCGTGACGTTTCTAAAAAGGGAAAAATACTATTCGTTTGGGCTCGTGTCATCTAAGGACATCGTAAATACGACGCCTGTGCAATACCATTTGGAAAATACACCCAAGC
>CM034008.1:16594861-16739409 GCA_019603395.1 Cyrtorhinus lividipennis
GGAACGAGATAGGCTGAGCGTCGGGAGGATTAAGTGTTGATCCCTCACCCATTCCAGGGCGGAGCTCTCTTTGCGATTCCGTTCTCAACCAAATGTCCCGCCCTCAGCCACGTGGTATATCCTGGGACGAAGGGAGGCTCAACGCCTTGGTCCATAAATTGAAAGGCAAGCCAACCGTGTACTGGGAATATCCTTTACTTTCGAGCTGGGAGCTTCCCTTCCTCTTTAACACTTGAAATCCTCAACCCAGCGCATTCTCTTGCCGTTCACATTTCAAACACAAGTTGGTTACTTGCGCTTCTCTCCCCAGTTCACACCTAACGAATTAGGACAAAACCGCATAACCTGCCTCGAATTTCAGCACAATGGTCCGTGATAAATAACTAATTTCAGTCAAGGACTCATTTTCCCTAGGGCGCCACTGTAAGGAAGCTTTGGATATCACTCTTGGTAGAAAACTAATGACAAACAAAAACAGTTGGGGTTTATCCAGAATATTGTATTTAGGGCTGTAAAATTAATTTTGTGGGGATAGGCGGTGTGAACAAAAATTTTGAACGAGAAAAACGCTTACAAAACGTTACTGTTTCGACGAGGCGCGTAACTTTGTGACGTCACAACGTGCCCATGACTCGACTGGAGATTGAAAAGAATGACGCTAACGAAGAAATACTTCAACCTCCAAAAATGAGTGAACTCCAAAAAAGATTAACGTCTTGCGGGAGTGTTCGAAATGGCGAGTGAAAGAAAAGAAAGAAAGAAAGAAATGTTTATTTGTCGTTTTGAGGCAACTATGGCCTATACAACAAGGAAGGTTCGCGAGGGTACAGACTATATCATGGTATAAATCTAAATAAAAAATAAAAATATACATAGTACTTCTCTTGTGGCTGACATGAGGGGGGGGGGTATAATAAGTTCTATGCCCAATAAACTGGTTGAGAGTTGGTGGGTGCCTTCAGTTGGACACATCATCCATCAATCCTTTCACAAAGGCTTCACAATTTCAAAAATGACATTGTAAAATTAAGTAGCATCAGTCCCTAGTCACCGCAGCAAATATAACTTTGTTAACAAACTCAGAACTGACTCGAGGCATGCCAAAATATTTTTCCCTCATTTCCCTTAGTTGAGGGCAACTACAAAAAATGTGCTCGATGGTTTCTGGCGACTTGGTGTTACACAGAAAGCATTCGTTTGAATGGTCGATGGTGTACAAGGAACCCTTATAAAAAATACGAAGCATATTCCCATTCCTCAAATGCAACTGGGCCACTACTCGTTTAACGTTTATAGGGATTTCCCATCTTAAATATGCCGAGAATATCTCGAAAGTTGACTTCGAGGCACTTCAAGTGTTTTATGAGACGCTCAGACCACTCTTTCTTCCTGTTTCCTTTGGGAATCATTAATAACTTACGGGTCTGTGGTTTGGCACCCGCGGACGAAACACTTTTTACTCATTTGATGGAGGAACAGCGAAAGTAAACAGTTTCGGGGTGAAGCGAAGGAAGGGCGGTTAGCGGTTTATTCGCAGTCAACAAATGAGCCACCCATGGCGTAAGTTGTGACTAATAAGACGAACCAACAACAAGAGCAGCAGGTAGAGGTTACACCAAGTTCACAGGAGGGAGATTCATATTTTCCCGCTGCTCATTTGAACAGAACGAGAACATTACGAGTGTCTTTTCCTATTAGTTTTGTTTTCATTGTCAATTACTACATCAATCATTGCCTTGCTCCGTCCAAAATGTGTTGAAAATTGTTGCAAATATCCTCCCGCCTCCGCCTCTTTATGGTTGTTACACCGCGGCAGGTCCCACAGAATAATTAAGCCATAAAGCATTATTCATTCGTATTTATGCTGAAATATCCAACGGAATACGAATGGACTTTATGAATATCTACTTAATAAAATTCGCTTTCAAAATTGTTTTCAAAAATTTGCAGATCAAAAAATTTGAGTAAAATCTGCCAATGATACGAATAAAAAGGAGTTTTTAATGCAGTGCGTTCCATTGGGACTCCACGAGGTATTATTGTCCGAAATTGTGCTAGTTCCAACGATTTTTTTTTTTCAATTTTTCGAAACTGATATGAGCGGCGAGAATGCGCTTTAGGCTTTGTCATAATGTAAAATATTGTTTTCAATTTTAAATATACATTTTTCGTTGGAACTCGACTTGGTTTTCGTATCGGTCTCACCGTGTGGCGCACATTTTTAGAGGGCTTGGACACCTCTAAACACTTATACCTGTAATTAGTGGGTTTCTAGATCTCTTTTAAAGAACAAAACGGATTTTTACAATAGTCAGACGAAAAGTTCAAAAATCGAACAGACGCTACTAGGCTGTCCATAATCCTGATTTTGGTTGTTTTCGTAATGATTGCGGCTTTGGACGGGGAAAAGTGAATAAACCAATGACTGAATTCGGGAGGAAACTCGAAACTGCAAACAAGACGTTGTTTTCCTAATGGAAGAGATAACGGAATGAATAAAGGATGGTTGGGAATTTGAGCTCTGATTAACAAACGCGATAGAGTGAAAACCCCATTGCACCAGACGGGGAAGGAACGAAAATTGAATGAAGGTAAAATATCGTTTTCCCGTGAGGGACCCAGAGAGAATAATTTACCTTCGGCGGCTCAAATGGAATAGCAGATGATTCAACGAACGCCTCGACCGCGAGTAGATAGAGTAGCTCGGGATCTAAACAGTGCAGATCTGCTATGAACAGGCGTACTCGGCCTCATGAAACTGGTTGCAGCACATACGTGTCAAATAGGCCATCTGACGCCCTTTCGTGGAAGTTCGTTTCAAGGCTGAAGGCCTTTGTTGGAATGGAAAGCAATCATTCGACTATCCGAGGTATTTCCTTCAAGTAAAACCCGAGAAAGCTCTGACTGGAGCGTCTATAACTCAATCCCATCACGTCTACGCCATGAATGGGCCAATATCCGTTTCCTGCCGCTTCCTACGAAAAGCTTGAAAAGTTCTCGCTTAGGTTTTATGATGGAAGCCCACCTGGCAATCCTCTAAACAAACTCTTCACGTCGTTGTATAATAGTGTACTCTGTTTACAAATCCCGAGCTCGTCAAGAAACTTCATAAATGCGCATGGATTATTTAGGAACTCTTTTGAAGTTTTCTCGCGCTAATTTAGAGAGCTCGTGAATGATGACTATTTAGTTGTATCTCTTTTAACTCAAGACCCCTTAAACGGGATTTAGTTCACGGAATGCTTAATCTCATTAGTAGTACAATAATATTTGGTGGCAGAAGTAGAAAAAGGAGATAAAAAGGGCCTGCAATGATTTCAAGACAATATCCTTCTGTTTAGTTGCCGGGTAAATCGGGAACACCCTAGTTGAGCCGGATATGTTTTCACCATGAAAGATGCGAAATAACATGAAACATTTTAGAGTAAAATTTACTAAATTTATAAACAACGTGAGCTAGTAGTTCTAGAGCAAAATTTAAAATCAAAGCTGACAAAATTTCCTTAAAAATGTATCCAATTTCAGCGTTTAGGTTTTCTTAGTTCAGTTTTTAGAGCGCGCTGAAAATTGAAAGTATATTAGCTTTTGCTCAGGACATGTGTAACATTAATTTATTGCGATACTCGACGGGGGAATGCAAATGCAACATAATGAGGCGAAGCAACATGATAAATTATGAAATAGCTTGGTATTAAACAATGTGTGGTAGGTTTTACTTGTAGGTTTTATGTTAGGACCTTTGATTTATCATATGGTAAAGTCGTACCTATCTCCAAGGTCTCACGAATTTGAGTAATACCATGAGAATGCAGTCCGGAATGAATCTGGGGTTACAGCTCTTTAGTGTCGCGGTCTTACCGCTCCTAGTGACAGCGAGAGGAAGTACACCCCACCTCACCAACTCAAGATGGTGCCTAATTTGTTCTTGAACCCAGATAACACGGCGATCTGAGCATTATAAGCAAGAATGAGGAAGAAGTCCTGCTTGTGTAGATCACGATCAGGAAAGAGCATCAGAGACAGAGGCATGTAGAATCCAAACAATGTTGGAATAATTTGCTACTGTCTTGACCCATACCTCCACGCTCGTACGATCGTTGAAATGAATGCTATAGCCATCCCGAGCACGTCCCTTAATGATTATTAGATATTTTTGGGTGGTGAAATGCAGGCAAGACTGAATGGTCGTTGCATAAAGAATCACGAATTGAATCAAGGATAGCTTCTATTAGAAAATTTGCTGCGAGTTTTTGAGCGATACTACTCTCTCCAGCTCTGAAGTTGATTAACGTCACAAGTACGTCCCAGAAGAGTGCCAATAAACTCAACATGCAACCGTCCAGAATGAAACTAAGTTCAATCAAACTTGGACACATATCATTTGTCTTAATTAAACTGTCTATATTTACATCTTCAAACAAAGCTTTATTGGCCATCTCGGGTACATCTCATGTACTTCGTAATTCTTATAGGAAATTGATAATGACAAGAAAGATACCGCTTATGATGAGAGTAATCATGATATTGGGGGTGGGGTGAGGTGTGCTTCCTCGTAGGGTCACCAGGAGCACTGAGACCGCAATACTAAGGATCCTCGGTGAGACTCTTCTTATCTCAGTCGTTCAGTTCTGTCCGTAAATAAACTTTCTTTTATTTGACAAGAAGTCTTAGGAAAAAACCTAGAAAAATTACTAGATGAAATTAGGGGTTGGGAAATGAAACTTATGGTCTCTTTTTAAAAAAGTATTTGGATTAGGCTGCCTCATTTAAGTTGAAAAAGATTTTTCATGATTTTATGTGGTTTTAACCGATTTTTATCTGAACTGTTTACAACACCTCTCTGATCTATCCTGACAAACCTCTCGATGAATCAATGGAATATATTGCTGTCAGCTTTATGACCTCATATTTATTGTTCAATCGAACCTCCAGCTCAAAATAACTATTCGCTACCGAAGGCGAGTCTGGTTTCTTGTCTTATAACATTTGAAGCGTTCGCCGCTCTGCCCTGTTGCTGATAAACTCATCTCAGACTCCTGAGTCAACAAAGCCTCGGGGCAAGTTATACCACAACAAACAGCGGCTTCCGAAGGTCCGAAGTATTTCGGTTTGTTTGTTTTTCAACGGACCTCTGCCAACTTGTTCATGCCTCGTCTATCTTCAATCAGTTGTGACCTTACGAATTATTCAAAAGTGGTACTTTAAAGTGCCAAAAAATGGAAACCATTTGATCTGGATATTGCCCAAGGTAGAAGATATTTTCTCCAGAATTGAACCAGTTTTACTTTCCCTCTTTTCAGCTGTTGATCAGTAAACAAGGTCCTTGGTAAAAGGTGGTTAGAAAACTCGTCTTTCTTCATTCGCTCTTGAGGAATTCAATGACGGAGCGTATTCGGGTGTGGCCTTACATTGTGTCAGAAGAAGGGAGTTGCCGAACCTTTTCACCCCACTTTGGCCTATCCGTTGATATATTATTGATCCTCGTTGGTTTTTCGGTGAAAAAAAAAAAGAAAGAAAGTTTTCCGCAGAAGAAAATCCTAACCAATTACGTGGTGCCTGAGCCAAACTTCATTTTTACTACCTTCCACTCATCTCTTTTCCCCTGGGTTCATTTTTTTTCTCGTCCAAAGTTGGAGCTTATTTCATTCTGGAAAGCAATGACGCGATGTCCAAACTTCACAAAGTTTTTTATGTTTTCTCGTAAAACTTGGCAAATCCCGGATTTTCGTCGATTTTCTCATCCGCCTCAAATGGGACGTCGGGAATGCGATTTTGTTCGCTTCGTAAAAATATCCCACGATAAACACGCTCATAATCACATTCTTTAGAGCACGCAATGCAAATCCAGGGATGAGACGAGGCTCGAGGAAATCCGACAAGGTTGTGGGGTACGTCAGGGGGGGGGGGGGGGTCGTTGGGTAACGATATGAAAGCACTGTAATCCTCTTTAGCGCAGGAAAAGCGAAAGCTCCGGGAGGGGAAATTAGGTCAGGCCGTGTCACGACGAAGCAACTCCACTTCTAAGCCCTCGGGGACAGCTCGTTCCGCCAATTACAACTTTGGAGTTATACAGTTTGCTTAATGCTCCTTTCCGGTCACCTATAAACATACAACAGTTCCGCCGATTCCGCTCTCCCGCAACAACTCTAAATCTTCAGCTTTCAACTTCAACGCCTTGGCCAAGAACAGAACCAATTTCGGTCCTTTGAGAACATCCACTCTAATTGGGAGGAACTTTCGATGAGATATGTATGCTAATAAGAACACACCAGACACCGGCAATATATTACGTACGACTGTACGACCTGTGAATTGGTTAGCTGTTAGAAATTTCCCAGGTAGGTATCTTCCTCACTACATACGATGTTATATCCATTACGTTGTAAGAGTGCTGTGATTACGCCAAAACATGAATCTTGCCAGTCGAGGAAATCGTGTCTGCACTCAGTATGTGCGAATTCACATTTAAATCACCACCCGTGCATCAACCTTCTCCAATAAATCTCGGAAGCTTGTTTTCCAAGTACCCAATTTCGTTCATCCTACTACAATCAGCACCTCCGTTCACGACAGTTGAGTGGAAGATTAGTAATTGAGGTGAAATTGGAATAACCTAAGATATTCCGTTGGACAATATATTTTTCGTTGTCTTTTTCTTGGCAATGTTGAATTTACTCTGCGAAGTATAATTCGATGACACTAGGAACTACGAGAGGATCAATTTGTTGGGAAATAAACAATTATTTCCCTGTACATCTCAGGCGAATTTTCAATTTTGATCCCTCCACCCACTATGGCGGGAGATGGAAAGCAATATGAAATATTGAGGAGGTGAAAATGATTTTTGGAGAAAGACTCAGACAGGTTGAATTGAAAGTGATGGAAAATAACGTCCAATCCGTCTTATTTAGAGAATGGGGAGGAAGCGCCCCCTTACGTAGTGAAGGGTGAACCAAGAGGCGTTAAGTCGGAAGATTTTAATGAGAACGAACACCCTCGGAACTCAACCCCAGACCAGGTAGACAGGAGGATGCGGCGTTGTAGAGAATTATGGCCGAGAGAGCGAAGCCGTAATGCCATGTATCAACCCCCGAACAACCTTGGACGGGGTGGGAGACCTGTTTTAGAAAAGGGGAGCCCTGCGTGAGCCCTCTTCATTAATATTGTGAACCTGGCTCGAGCTGTGATGAACACGGATATGTAGAGGAGGTTTGCTCGAACGCTCGAACTGTACAAGAGTACTACCCTGGATACCAACTACTACGAAGAGTTTTTAAAATGATGAAGTCAATTTTTTTTACAACTTTAAAACCCCTCATTTACTGTCCAGCAACGGAAAACATTACACATTCCATTGCAAAAAGATGAAAATATTCTTGAGCTATCTTCCTCCATAATATAAAATCACAGTATTATTGAATTCAGATTTCGTAACTGAACATGTCAATTGTATGGAGAGTCCAAAAATGTGCTTACGAGTAAAGAAAAAACGCTGCAAATTCTTTCACAGGGGTTGATTGGGGTAATATATTTTTCAAATTACACCAGAAATCTGAAAAGATAGATACCCATTTTGACCCATAACCTCTTCCGGTGGATGCAAATCGTTCCGGGGACCGTCTCATTAGATTCAGCGTCCAAAATTTAGTGGAAAATGATACCCCACACGCCTAGATCGCTAAAAAAACTCGAAAATCCATTTTTTGAAATACGCATTTTGACCCCTATTTGATTCGATCGGGCTGAAAAGTTTTGAGGACCACCTAGACCCGGAAACGGGTCCCTGACGAAAATTTGAGATTTTTAGGAAATTGTCTACTACCATAATCGGTGTAGACATTTGCTTATTTTGATCTAGACATTTTGTAATGCCCAGAAAGAAATTTTGGGCCAAATGGGGATCCTATGAAAACATAGGTTAACTATTCATGGAATAACCAACCAAAACAGAACCAACAACAACCATCATGTTGTGATAACACTGATCAGAGGGAGAGGGAAGCACAAAAAGAGGTGTATTTTGTTTTGCCCAGCCCCCGTTATAGAGGATACCGGCATCATCTACACCCCAGCGATCAAAAAAGAGAAAATTTATTAATAAATAACTAGTCCAGGTACTCTCAAATGAGTTTTAAAAAGGATCACATCATTTATTTGTCAATACTGTGGTACATCAAATAATTGGTGGCTTTTTCTTCTTTACAGGTACACTTATACAAGCAATAAAAACATCAGAAACACAAAACCGAGTAGTTCTCCATATAATCACTTCATTCATAACTACAGTAGGATGAGTAAAAGGTAAATTCACATAACAATCGTTGAATAAATCTTCAGAGTAATTGAAAGAACCACTTTCGGATTTCCTTTATTCGCGACGTAACCTGGCCTTAGGGAGACCTTCCCTTGTGTTGTTATACTTGCTCGCCGCAGTGGAGGCCAAATTATTTCTAGAAATGATCTGATGATAATCTGTCCAATGAGCTCACTTCGTGGAAATTCGCTGTTTGGATGGGCCAATAGCCCAGGTCCTTGAAATTTCTAAGCACCTCTTACGACGAGAACTAAGCCAACCTAAATCCACAGCCCGACCCAAACTCCCGGTGCCCACCAGATCGCCGCAATAATGTTCGGAATCCTCCCAGACCGCGAGTTCTCTCAGGTTCTCCAGGACAAGCTTTGATATTGTGGAACGAGCTTTGATATTGTGGACCGGATCTCCAACCCCTTTCGGCGTTGGTGATTCCCGCGTGTTATTACCACCTTCATATCACCCGGCACACCTTCCCCCGCTTTGATATTCCAAGCAGGATGTTTACTTTATGTGGATGATTCTCATTTCCGTCGTCTTACCCCTTATTCGTATGTCGGATCCGTTGCGAATGATCTTGTTCTTTATCGCGGTAGAAGTGTTGCTATAACAACTCGCTAAGTCGTTTTCACAAAAAGCCTACAAATTGTCCCATTTTGAAGATTGCTTTTTGATCGCCTCTTAATCTTTAGTTTCCCATAAATCCAAAACAAGTTCTCAGTGGTGAGAACCCACTTTATCCCAAAAGACAAAATCGGGGAATCTAAAAAGTTGCATCCCACATTCGTCGTACCTCTCATAACTTCTTGCATTAACATAATATATTCGTCCCAAAAAGGGCTGAAATCTTCTGTGAGAAAAACTCAGAATATGTGTAATTATTGAAATTCAAGGGTAAAATTTGAATTTTTATCACAATTTCACACGGAAGCGAAATCATTGGATGCTATCACTTGTGAATATTGGAATCTAAGTGAAATGCTTATGATTTTCTAAAATGGTTTTGGATTTGGTTGTATTTGACCATTCATGTATCTCTGTTTACCTCGTTCAAAGAACAATGAGTTTCCATTGGTCAATACCGACGGATTTTAGCCTTGATTTCTTTCATGTAATTGTGGTCTGTGGTTAAGGAGGTTTGAAAAACTCTACTCTGATGGGCCAATATCACAAGGATGAATGACCATAGGTGATAAAAGCGCCTTTTAATCGAGATAATCTCGGTTTAAGATGATAAAACCCATAATAAAGCGCTGCGGGATGGCTTCTCTTACTACTGGCCATTGCCTGTGCAACCATTGTTGTGGGTAGGCAGAGCATCATCATTAAAATCGTTGTTCTTCTTTGTTTCTCTAATACAGAGTAAAATTCTGAGTGAAATCTGCGTTGGAATATTTTTCCCTAACAATATCAACATTCAGGTAAAAGAATTTTTCAAATTTTTCTTTCAACAATAAAAGCGTACATAATGGGAAAATGAACTTTCAGCAATTTTAATAAAAATGGCTCAAAGCTCGGGCTCAAACAGAAAGCGCAAACAATTCAAAAACGCTGCGAATTCTTTCACAACGATTATATTATACGTAGGAAGACCTCGCTAATGGGAATAAGCGTAGGTAGAATGTGGATCTGAACTGATTCGACCCTTTCTTCATAATACACTGCCACCGTTTGCGAGGAATCGGGCCAACTGTCAACCTGTACCCAATATGTGAGATTTGGGTTGGTTATTCCTTGAATAATGGACCTGTGTCTTCATGCAAAAATTAAATCTCCCCGATTCGGCCCAAACATTTTTTTCTGTGCGTTCCAAGGTGTCTAGATCAAAATAAGCAAATATCCGTCCGCAGTACGCCGTCCAAACCGATTTTTTTGTTGCAATTTTTTTTTTAAATCTGAAATTTTGGTCAGGGACGCGTTTTTGGCTTTAGTTAGTCCTCGAAAGTTTTCAGCCCAATCGGAACAAATTCGGGAGGGAGGGGGGAGAGGGTTAGGGGTCAAAATGTTTTTTCGCTAAATGGATTTTTGAGATTTTAGGCGATCTAGGCGTGTGGGGTATCATTTTCAACTAAATTTGGACTCTGAATCCAATGAAACGGGTCCCAGAACGATTGGCGCCAACCGGAAGAGGTTATAGGTCAGAATAGGTATCCACCTACCTATTTTGATTGTGGTTTTCTGATATTTCTGGTAGCTAGGCGTGTGGGGTATCATCTTCCACTTAATTTAGGACGCTGAATCGAAATGAGTATCGATACGCCTGGTCCCAAAGAATTTGCACCGTTTTTTAAATATTTTTATAATGTTAGGAGAGGCATTTTAATGGATTTTTTTGCCTGGTCGTTTCGGATTTTGAATTCGCTCACAGATTATTTTTCAACCTTTGCTATAGATTACTTTACATTATTTTTCTTTTGTTTTAATTGATTAATTTTTTGTCTGTACGCATACAATTCTGATGATGATAATGAACCACAAGACAGTTGATGAAAATATTACAACCCACAATTTTATTTATGAAAATTGGTGGTACCTTCCGTATATTATTCGGCTGAAAGCAACGTAAAACTAGTTATACCGGTATTAATAAACAAGTATTGAATTTTCTCCTTTTATTGAAAGGAATGAGGTTGCTATGTGAGCACTGAAACGCCACTTTTCTTTTAGCATCCCTATCAGTATGGACAACAGCTAAGGCGGAAGTTATGAAACAAGTTGTTCAAGTTCGCGTGAGCTAGAAAGCGATTGCCCCTCAGGTAAAAACAAAAACAATCCTCATAACATCACACGGCAGATTTTTTTCTACTGCCCTTTATGACGTAGTAGGAGTCATTTTGCGCGTTTGATGCCGACGGAACCGACTGAAAATAGAGTGGAATTTACGTGCTCGTAACTGAATAAATGAACAGATCGTCAGAAGGTGGACGCGAGTATTTCCCCGTTTTTCAAGCCGAGTTTGAAACGACACGAGGAAATAGGGACGAAGTAATTTATTCACTAGTGTTGTTTCTGAAGAGTTTTTTATTTTCAGGCTGTGGAAAGCTCTTTGTCTATAACGTTTACCGTTTATTTTGTTTACAATGGGGCGTATACAAGATTTTTGGAATATTTTTCTGTGGAAAGTTCTCTTCAGTGCTAAACGTTCCAAGGTCCTTACATTGGTTTTTGGAGTGTTTTAATAAAACTGGGTTTCTCCAGAACCCAGTTTTTCATAATAATCGTGTTGACCATTAAATTTTTCATTCCCTCCGCGAGCCCGTTAAGCCATGAATGGGTTGATTTCGTTAAAGAAAATACTAATGAAAGCAATAATTCTGTTTCAGAGCCAAGATGAGGTGGCACCTGGCAGTCTTGCTGCCAGCATTTCTCACCGTCTCTCAAGCTAGCAAGGTAATCAATCTAAAAACATTCTCTTGGTCAATAAATGCGTCAATAAAAAATAAATAAATAATTATAATAATGAAATTATTACGCAATTACCTTTCAGTGGTTGAAGTACGAAGAACACTCCACGTCACCTCCTGTCGATTATGAAGACGGCAACCCTTCATCGATCACTGAACAAAGTAAGGATCTTGTGATAATACTATTATACTATAAGGGAATATAGTAGAACCACTATTTTACGTTCGTACTTACGGTAGGATAAATAAAGGTATTTTCACAGAACAATCGTTGTAAGAATCTACAGAATCATCAAAAGAACCAATAGAATCATTTGCAACTGTCTCATTTCCTGCATCTCTTCGCTACGTAACCTGGCCCAAGGGAAACCTTCCCTTGTATTGCCACACTTATATGACCCTAAACGTGTCAAACAAATGATATGCCGTCGTTGGCGTGGTTCTATATCCTCAGGGCCAGAAAGACTCCTTAATGTTCATGTGAAAAGAATGCACTCTCGAGAGATTTGTCCCGGAATGTCACAGGCGTATAATAACCATGTTGCTTTCATACTGTGCTGACGTCGCTATACTACAGTTATTCACGCAGAAATCCTATTATTCGGGCGGCTTAGCGATAAATCCCCGTATTGTCGCGACGGATTTGAAAAATTGTTGTTGGAGGATGATCCCTTTCAACTCGTTTTAGCGTCCTATCCATTTTCCGGTGGACGTTTGGCAGGAAACTCACGCGGTTACATCCGGGAAAAGATTTTTTTCTTCTTTTTTCGTTCTGGGAGTTGTTGAGAGATTACAGTCAGCACACAGGAGAGTGTCGGTGTTCCCGTTCCCATCGTGTTCATAGCGTTTCTAAGAATAGGAGCTTATGTGGAAAGTTTTACCGTTTGCTTCAAACGCCCCGTCTTTCCTTATTTTGTATGTTCCAACTTCCCCAGTTCATGTTGCCAATTTATTCAGCGAAAAATTCACGACTTCATTCAAGCATTCTACCTCAATGTGGTTTATTTTAAGCTCGCTACTCTCATCATCCATTGAATCTGGGCTCAGAATTTACTGTTATTTACTCGAACTAAGTATGAGCAATATGTTCATAAGTTTGTGTGCAAAACAATCAGCTCCCAAACAATCACGTTTTAGAGGCATTCCACAATCGTGTT
This sequence comes from Cyrtorhinus lividipennis, assembly GCA_019603395.1. Classification (NCBI taxonomy): domain Eukaryota; kingdom Metazoa; phylum Arthropoda; class Insecta; order Hemiptera; family Miridae; genus Cyrtorhinus; species Cyrtorhinus lividipennis. Next base: position 16,607,734 of record CM034008.1, read on the forward strand.
ACCGACCAATTGAGCTACTAGGCAATTCAAAAATTATTCTACATTGTAATCTTATTCTTGCTGGGTTATGATCGTGTGGAAAAGCGCACTTATCATCGAGGTCTCAAGGTCTCAGCGTCCAACGTTTTGAGGAAAAAATTTAATGGCTGAATAGTATCAAGGACAAACAAGAACATGAGAGGCTTCGACAATCATAACACGAATAGATTCATCAAAATGGCTACCTACTTACCTACTTTGAAAAGGGCATTTTTGAGATTTTCTGGTATCTAGGCGTGTGGGGTATCATTTTCCACGAAATTCTGGACGCTGAATCGATTAGAATGAGTCCGGGACACTCCACACTCACGATTTTTCCTCATGATCCTGGTCCGAGGAATTACCAACCCCTGGGAAAGAATTTGCGGCGTGTTTTCCATGTAATATGTAGGTAGGTACTTAATGTACTTAATTATGAAATAATTTTTAGTGGTTTGCGTTGTAGGTGAACGGCTTGAGACCCTAAGTGTTACATTTCCCCAGTGATTTGGTGCGAAATTGACTCGACATCAAAAGTTAGGTTGAAAGCTTCCAGTGGCTCTCCCAAAACCACTTTACATGGACCAACTTCAAACTTCTTGAATTTTTTACGGAAGACGATGCATTCTAACACATATCCAGGCATTCTCTAGAGAAAAAAATTCGATTTTTAACTACGCTCATGTACTTTACTTTCAACATGAAGCACATGGTATATGGTCTCAAATTGGAACATTATTCATGCTGAGCTGACAGTTGCAGGTTGTATTCACAAAATAGGATGATGCACAATTTATCTTGGTTTCCTCTCGGGTAATGTATGAAAAGAACACGTAACACATTCACGTAAACGATTCTCTTTTCACTTATCTTCTTGCAAACAATTTTCGTCGATGTCATCCATTACGAGTCGTCGTCACATCTCCCCTTCTTATGACACCGCGTGCAGAGGCGGTCCTCTCGATAAGCGCCCTCCGGAATTATAAATGGTTCAAGTTTATCTTAACTGCACTCCTCAACGACCAAACCTGGCAAATCTGAGGAGTTTTCGGGTAAGGGTCGCTACAGATCCTCCCCTACACAGCGCCGAGGACAATGTTTGAGCAAGTTTTTGTACTATCTTCTAGATCGTTCGTGAAAACTCTCTTACTCCTTTGGTTTCATTAAAAAGTTTTCAAGATTCTGTCTATTATGTTGTTACTTTTGGAGTAAATCATAATTTTTTTGCGGTAATTATATACCGTATAATTAAGTACATTCACTCATTCGTTTGATGGATAGTGTGCACAAATGACCTTCGGATCAATGTAGCACGGTTTCGTCATTGCGCCATTCCATTTTATTTATTTCTTTCGTCGGCAAATGGATCTCATTTGAAAAAACAAAACAAACTATTCTTTTTCCAGATCCTTGTTTGGTCAAGTACTGCGCCAAAGGGCAAGAATGCCGAGTCCGAGGTGGAGTCGCTCGTTGTGTGTGCGTCGAGTCGTGCCCCGAACACAAGAGCCCAGTTTGCGGTTCGGACGGCAAACTTTACAACAACCACTGCAGCCTCCACAGGGCGTCCTGCCTCCAAGGGGAGAAAATAGCCGTCGACCACGCATTCCAGTGTCTTCAAAAAGGTATCATCACCCCCTCGGGAATTTTGGAAGCTTCTCGTACAACTTGGCCTACAACGCGCCCTTAACTTCTCTGTTTTTGGGTTGAGAGTGGGGGCAAATAGAGCTGGTTGCTTTGGGCGTGTTACTATTTTGACACGCTGCGGGTATTTTGTGTATAGATATTCCTTCAATAGAAAATCTAGCCGACAAACGTAAAGGTAAAGGGCCGTGAGAACCATTTTAGACAAGTTCCCTACAGTTTAACACAGGATTGTGCCAGAAATTCTGCCACTTCTCCTCCCCCGCCAACAGGATCCACAGGATCCAGGGACAGCAATTTCCCGTGTTAGCACGTTTTGTCGGAAAAAGAACGTCGGAACTTTTGTCGATTTTGGTTTCTAAAATGTTCTCATTCGAAAACTGTAGATCCCATCGTAGCAGCGACAGACGCCCCGACGCCTACCGACAGTTCGACGACCAGCAGGGAGACGACAGTGCGAGCTGGCGCCCAAAATGGCAACTATCGACCGCCATCTACGACAGTCGACGATGATTCTACCGACAAAGAGTCGGACGAATACCAACCGATTCCTGTTGAATGCACGTTGCAGAAATACGACATTATGAAGGTAAAAAAAATATTGTTCATCGTCTAAAATGGCGGACAACACCATCTAATATCTGTCCGCTCTCCAATTCCTGGCAGGTCGCTTCTTGTCTGTAGTGGGAGTTGAAAAGCTAAAATAGTTTAAGAAAAAATGTGTTTGTTCGTTTTGTTGCAAGTGGGTGCCAACTTATGCAATTTTCGTATTGCAGACAATTCCATTTTTAGTAGACAATCCGAACAGTAGCAATGTTGTAAGCTAAATGCAAATTTCTACGAAAAAACTACTGAATTTCCTAAATGATTTTCAATGGACGTTTATAAGAAAAAAATCAAATATTAAGAGTGTGATAACACTCAAAATCTAAACTAGAGTGTATTTAAATAGTTATCCATGCAGAAATAAAGACTCCCGGTGCCAACAAGCCCCTAAGAAAATTAGGGTGCAAATGACCATAACAATCAATGAAAGTTAATTGTTCAACGCCTACTCAATTGAATTTCAGGACAACCTTTTAAAGCAGAGCAAAAGCACTTCGGAGGAACGAGTGCGCACGGGAAAGGAATACATCGTAAGCACAATGTTTACCTACTACGACTTGAACGGAGATGATCATCTTGACAAAGCTGAGCTGCAGAAAGTGAGTCAATGTATTTTAAACGCATTTCTGTTACATTTACGGCTTACGTTACTAGTGTCGGAACGACATTGAGCTCTACGCTTACAATACGTTGTGTTTAGAAGAAAAATTTATGACTATTCAGTTCGTCACGAATGTAAAATCAGCAGCAATTGGGCCTACAGACAATTAAACTATTCAATCTGAACGTGTAAGTTTCATTCATATCCAGAGCGAAGCCGTAGGAAAGCAGTTTCCAATACTTACGGCGCGAGAGGTGACCCCACCTTCAAGTCCTGAGAGTTTTGCATGATTGCATACCAACCAAATGTACTCCAACACGCTTAGAATATTCTATTATAAGGATATGTTGGTGGGAACTACTCCAATGCTGATCGCCAAGGAGTTTTATTCAGAACAAATTATTATTCAATGTCCCTGAAATTGATGAAATCCTGAATGCTACAACCTAAGGGGGGAAAATAGTTGTCTATAGGTAGAAAATCGTCTCCAAATTTGGTAATATAGGACTTCAATTATTGCAGTTCTGTTTTGAGTTCTATAAAAAATATCAAAATAAAGAGCGGAGCGGGGAGTTGAAAAACATTTATTTATTCAATTTTGACATTCTAATTTCAGATCTCAGACCAAGAGCATCTCGGAAGCCTGAGCGAAGGATGTTCACTGACGGACATGTTGAAATACGACGACGCGGACCAGGACAGCCTTTTGTCGGTGAACGAGTTCTACGCCGCGTTCAGTAAGTTATACAGTAAGTTCAAACAAAGAGAATTTAAATTTGAACGGAAGGTGTCCTAGGTGAACGTTAGGTGTCCGTCGGTGTTGCCTGATAAATGTGCTTTGTTGTTTCTTCCGTTTTATTTGGCGTACGAACAAACTGATGTCTTAAAATCGCAACACACACACTCAATATTAATTTTGTTTAATATATAAAAATCTCAAAAATGCGCTCTCAATAACCGTTTTGACTCGTACATGTGTTCAAAAGTTTTTAGAACCAAAAAGAGTGTAAAGGGAGTCACTAACCAGAATGTCAGATCTTAATAAAAGATCTTACAGCAAACAATGTGGGCGTTTCGGTTGTGGAATCTATATATTTTGAAACACTAGCGTGTTTTAATCAATGTGGAAAGATCTACATCGGACATAAATGCATTGAATACAAAAGAATAAAAAAATTAACAAGAAATAAATTTTCCATGGAAAAAAAAGTTTATTTTTTCTGAGAGCTGATTCCGAAATCGAATTGGATGTTGACTTGGAAAAGGGAAGTGCCCTAAAATATTGTTTTAAATCTCTCGTGAGGAGCGAAACAAAAGGTGTAATTCACTTACCTCCTTTAAGTGGCCCGGAGTCTAAAAAGCATGTGCACAAAATGAAGCATAAACTCGAATTAAACTTATCATTTTTCTTGGGATTATGCACGAGGGGCTGATTCGAAAGTAGGAGTTTTCACCCTCCGTGGGAAAATATATTAATATAAATTTCAATTCACCCTTAATTAGGTAAAAGAGAAAAAAAGTGGATGAGCTTTAGGGAACGGGGATATTATATTAAGAGTGCTTTAAGGGCGAGTGGAAGGTAAAAAGGGTAGTAAGGAGAGCTGCAATCCGTATTAAATATATATTCTGAGATGCAGGGTTCTACCCAGACAAGGTTGGGTCTTTTTTGAATTCATATCTCGAAGCAGTTTCGTGACTTGTATTCTACCTTAGTGGTCATGTCTTTTTGAAACTACCAACGTGCCCTAGGGGAAACCACTGTGGGTGGTGGGACGGAATATCGTAATTTATATAAATCTCGGGTATTTCGTTGCTTTGCAAACATTCGCCGGCCGTAAGACGTCAGTGTCGTTCATTATTAGTACCACAGGAGTATTGTGTTCGAATCGAGCTTGACAGAATGAAGGGGAATTCTGTGTATGACGTGCGAGGTGGATCTGGTTGGCATTTTCTGACGTCTGAAACGTTTTGGGAATTCCTTCTCGTCTGATATCCAACCATTCCGGGAACTCCTCCCTTCCGTTTAAAATGTGAAGAATCGGACCCTTTTCCTCCTCCGGATTATATGATGGTCATGGGTGAGAAAAGGGGACAACATCATCCCCTCCATAGAAACGCTCTTCGTCGGGATGAACCAGGCTGGGGAACAGCCCAATATTAAACCACAAGTGCCATCTCGTGCTCGTTTGACGGTCATAAGACTGATTTATGGGACCACATTGGGTCTTTGGAGGGGGAAGGTCTCTTAGATTCTACTTCAAGTGCACCCTCCGGTTATCGAGGGCTCTCCAATCCGACCACTTGGGCCCCTCTTATCCTGCATGGGATAATGCATATACCTACTATCGACGCATCGTTTTCACTCTTCTCGCTCTAACGAAATCCTGCTGAGCTTTTGAGATCATTGTTGACGCCTATTCACATAACAAGCTGAAAATGCTTTTACTTATTTCCCAAATTCATTTTCTCTTACAGCTTATGCAGGTCATTCATCAATAATGAGGCTAAACTATTGCAGGGAGCTACTTGCTAGAATAGTTTAACTACAATATGAAGACTGTCGTAATTCTACATTAATCTGAATGAATTTAAAAAATAATGACAAGACTGATATGAACTCTCTATTGTAATTATGAAGCTTTCACTTAGATAAATTACACAAATGCAATATTTGTAACAAGTCAAGCGTCTAACCCTACATTTTTCTACTGTATGTGGAAATAAAAACAAACGCCAAATTGCAACAAATGTTTACATGAGAAGCAAATATTCATTCCATTCAATTTGGTGCATTGGTTTGATGGCGAAGTTACGAAACATTCGTTTACGACTGCTGCCATTTTTGTCTCAGGCTCATATCGATTACTTTTTGAAATAAATGTATTAGTTAGCGTCATAGTATAGGAAATAAGTGGCAGAATACAGTAAAAGGATATCCGACAAAATTAATCCTTTTGATATGGAGAAAAATATGCGAAAAGAACTCCTATATATTTACTTGCATTCTTTGACTCTTGAAGACGATTATCGAATACCTAGTGACGTCAGGAGGTTGGGACTCTCATCAAACTAACAATCCAATTACACGGCCCTGCGTTAGATGTATACATTTCATGCCCTAAAGGGACAGAAAAGAACACATAATAAACCCTAGCTAGATAAAACAATTCTTTGTTGTTTTCTTTGTTCTTGTTGAGCGCCGTAATTGCTCTTCTCAAAGAGTTAAGCTTGTTCTCAATTTTCAGTGGGTTCTCCTGACTTTTCTAATTCTTCCCAGTTTATACAATAACCCATGACATCATTACGAGTGAATAGATTATGAAAATAATGTTGCTCGAAGAAGGTATTGTAATGTAACCCAATATCCTCGCGCCGTTCAAGTATAGTGAGGTATGTTTGAGGCTGTTATAGATTATTATTGACGGATGGGAAATTCCATTTTTGGACTCCAATCGATACAATCACACTAATTTCATTCATCCGCAGAATACAATTGTTAGCCTGCCTGATGCTTATTCGTCAGAAAAGTAGGCCATTTAGGGCAGATTTATTATTTCTTTTGATTTTTTTTCTTTTAAATAATCATACTAATTGAACGGTTGGGCAGTTCCAGGCACGATAGGCCCTATGCATGCCCGGTGACGAATATGTGTGTGACAGCCGCGCGTCAAGTATTCTACTCGTTTCTGTGTTATTTGAATGTTTAGGCGTTGGATGGTCATACTTAATGTATGCACAGCTTTCTCATTACCAGCTTCAGTTCAGAAAAATTAAATTCGTTTGGTTTCATTTCGTCCTTGACGTTTAGACAAAATTGATTTAGTTCTTAAATATTTGTGCATCTTTTCTCGAATAGGACCTCTGTACATACGATAGTTCTATAAACTAATTTATTCTTGTAAATACCTTCAATGTTCGATGGGCATTTTAATCTCAGTGAGTGTTTTGCTTTTCATCCTTTCTAGTTCACCACGGTTGATTTGTTTCATTTGTCCCGTTTTGAACGTTTTCATCCCCCCATCCACCCCTTCTACATGTATTTACCTCTTCATGCTTCTGCAGTGGTATAATGTGTTCTATTCAGTTATTGGTTGGTATCTACTTATTCCTGTAGCGTTTTACACGGGTTGTCCCACGAGTTGCTTTTCCCTCCCATTCCTTTTTTCGATTTTTTTCAACGAGAAATCTCCAGAAAACGCGATTTTTTAAGGTAAAAACACAACTTTTAAAACTCGTTAAGTAATTAGTGAGCAAAAAGAAAAAAAAATAAACAAATAAATTGAGTGGTCTTCTTTTCATGGAATCTTGTAGGTATGGAATCCAAATCTGTAATAAATGCGGCGGACGGCAAACGGTCATTTCACAATTGGAATCTGTACACCTTGAAACCTGAATGCTGAAAGTAGGGAGCAAATATACTAGTTAATAAAAAATAAATACTAGTGGTATAACAATATTTCTGAGAATGGAGGAGGGATTTTCTAGATTTACGTTATTCATGATATAGATTTTCTTCATTTCCTTCGGGGGATAGTTTGGCTCTTCGATCGAGCTGAATTCAGCGACTGACCCGGTTACGTTCCGCAGCTGAATCTGCCGGGACACCGTCTGTTGTAGGTCTGTCGGTCGTCTCTTTGGACAAAGCTCTTGAAGTCAACCACTTGTCTGCCCGAGTTGGCGACAACGTTGAGATCAAATGTGACGTCAGTGGAACACCACCGCCACCGCTTGTTTGGCGACGGAACAACGCGGATTTGGCTTTGCTCGCTGAAGACGACGTCCGAGTGTTTGCCGATGGATCGCTTTATTTGACGAAGATTCAACTTCTCCACGCTGGCAACTACACGTGCCACGCTCAACGGAACACGGACATTATGCAGACGCACGTCCTGACTGTCCACAGTAAGGCCAACCTTGCCTAGAATAATTTCAAAACATCATTCTATGACCACAATCGTTTCTCTAAATTGTATATTTCTTTTAATTAGTTACCTTCCAAGTTACCTATTTCCCAATAGGATCTCTATAGTTCATCCAGAGTATGATGAATATCTGACAAAAGGATTTCAATTCAGAAGTTGATGGTGTTAACGACCGGAATATTCATGACCAAAAGCCAAAATAATAGGAAAATGCCCATAAAAGTGTCTACAACAAGTAGTTTAGACTATTCTGATCTTGTTTCTAGCCATCCCCGAAGTTAAAGTGACGCCCAAAATACAGTCCAGAAGACCTGGTGAGGAAGCTTCAATGTTTTGTCACGTCATTGGAGAGCCATTTCCCAAGGTAAAATCGTAAGGTGTATTGTAATTGTTTTCCATGTAACTACTTGAAGTAATAATATTCCTACTTTTTCTACCGATTTAGGTTGAATGGTTGAAAAATGACGAGCCTTTGAAACTCAACATGCCCGGTAACAAATACATGCTCGTGGGAAATGGAACTGAATTGAGGCTTCACAACATCGCCTATGCGGACACGGGAGCTTACATGTGCCAGGCGACCAACGTTGGAGGAGTCACCAGGGACATTTCTTCGCTTATCGTTCAAGAAGAGCCGACTCCAAGTAAGTGCAAAAAAACAGTCAAAATTCCTCCTGGTAATGATAAATTGATGTTTGCCCAGAAGACGTTTGCCTGAATCGGAAGCGTGAGTTGAGTTCATTTTTATTAATAAAAATGAAGCAAATTCTTTCACCGGGGTTGCTTATTCCTCAAATGGAGACTCATTCCGATCGATTCAGGGTCCAAAATTTAGTGAAAAATAATACCCCTCACGTCTAGATCGGAAAAAATCTCGAATATGCATTATAAAAATACACATTTTGACCCCTACCTCTCCCAAATTTGATCCGATCGGGCAGAAAAGTTAATAAGACCAACTAGAGCCAGAAACGGGTCCCAATACCCAAATTTCAGATTTTTAAAACTTTTTCACTACCAAAATTTGTGTAGACATTGCTAATTTTGATCTAAACACCTTGAAACGTCCTGAAAAAAAGTTTGGGCTGAATCGGAGAGATTGACTTTTGGTTGGTTATTCCTTGAATAATCAACCTATGTTTTTACATGAAAACTGGTTGATTATCCAAGGAATAACCAACCAAAATGAAGTTTTCAAGTATAGTTGTCTCTTTAGATGTCCTCTTCACAATTACAATTGCTTCCAGAATTCGCAATATTTTGGGTCAACACATCATCCTTTTAGCCAAACCAGAACCTCCTCATAATGCTCCATATGCATACTTTGCACGCTTCCATGATGAAAGTCTGGTTATTTTTCATTCATGTGGTCTCTGCTTTCAATTCACACTAGCAATATTTATGACTTATTTGTTCAAAGCTGCACCTAACGAAGAACGAAGATTCTTCGCCTTCCACGATTGGGGAGTTTCAGTGTACGAGCCAAACGCCTGCCGTCTCTACCATCAAATTCAATCGACCGACATCATTCCAGGCACTCAGGTGAGTGCGAAAACTCGTGGCACATATTTTTGTGGAAGAGTTCCGAAATGCCAAATCAAGAAGCAAATGGAGAAGGTGGTCTGTTGAGTACATTTTGTCTTTGCTTGTGCGTTTCAGGAATACGTATGTGGTGATAAGGGTGTGAACTGCAGTTGGGGCCAAGCCATCAATGTAGCCAACCGCTACGTCTACGTGACGCAACCCATGAAGGACCGAGTTCTCGTGATAAGCAAAATCCAAATGGTCGTCGTTGATGTGAGTACAATAAGTCAAACTGACTTGAAATAACTATCATTTAACCAGAAAAATCAATTTACTGAGCTAATTTGGGTTATCAGGTGGTGGTTACAGACAAGAGGCCCGTCGCTCTTCATTATGTCCCCCATTTGGACCAAGTTTGGGTCTTGAACTGGAGATCCATGCGAGACCAAGGTGTCAAGACTATCCAGTGATCAGAGACGCGTGCCAGAAGAGAAAACATCATACCGTCCATCCAGAGCCCATCGACGGTCAATTGATCTCGTCAGAGGTCTTTCATGCCTCAGTTCAGGTGAGTACCTACCACAATTGGGCTGTTATTGTGAGATCACCGTGTTCCTTATTTCACTGCTTGCTGTCAAATTTTTCAGGACATGCTCCACTCCTTCAAGTACGGGTACGTGTCACACACTAACCAGAGAGGTCTGTACAAGTTGGACTTGGCGAACATGAGATACGTCCGAAGCATAGACCTCGCGCCGTACAATTGCGTTCCTCGTAACATGCAATTTAGCGCTTTATGTGAGTTGCTTGATCTTTATAACACATTATAAAATACAACTATGAATACACGTAATGAACAAATATACAAATAACGATTGTTGTTCCAGACGGCCTCGTGGTCGTTGAATGTGAAGAGGCGGTGACTGGCAGGCCAACTGGACAATTGGTCCTGGATGCTCTTACGGATTCCGTAATTTCCCAAAAACCCGAACTTACCGGTCAACCCTACGTCGCCCCTGATTCTAGGGCGGTCGTGACCATCGACAGGAGCTCTGAAGGCGTTACTGTAGTCATCCAAGAAATAACTGGTGATTTTCACTAAAACTAAATTTTCATTTGAAAGCAACAATTCCTTAAAAAAGAACATTTTATATGAGCTGTTCAACTTGCTTTTCAGATGCTGGGCTCAAGTTTTTATTTGATGTCAAAACGACATTGAACATCAGTGACGTCACTTTCTACCCGTCCCAAACAACGCACGGATACGACTTGTACGCCAGTGCCGTAGACAAAGAAGATATATTGTTTTTGAACCTCCTAACTGGTAAGTGTACAAGCCTGAAGTACAGGAACATTTCCATCTTTTTGCTGAGTGGATTGCTTCTCACCATTGGTGTTCATGGTTTTGTGAGTTGAGGAATCAGGGAGCTGTTGTGACTGTTTTACAATACACACGTTTGTTGCTTGTGAAGTTATTGGAGATTCAGTAGGTTATTAAGAACGCAGGACTGTTGGTTGTAATTAAGACAAACTGTGTCTGCGCTTTTCCAATTCTGTCACTACTTCTCCTGTTGGTGTAATTGTTTGCTATTGCTCCACTGACGTGTTTTGCTAACATTTATGTGGACAACGACTCCATGACTCCTTTTTATGACGACATTGCTTTATATTTTACATGGCTGATGGTGCCTCAGTGGTTTTTGGTTGGTTATTCTTTGAATAGCTGGTCGCCAATTAGATAAAGTTTGGGGGAGGGAGGTCCAAATGTGTTTTTTGAAAAGTGGATTTTTGAGATTTTTGGCGTGCTAGGCGTGTGAGGTATTGGACGCTGATCCATTAAAAGGGTCTCAGACTGATTTTTGGCTATTGGATGTGGGTACGGGTCAAAATGGGTACCTACCTATTTTAACCCTACGGAACTCGTACTACAAAGGAACGTGATAACGTGACAAGGATAAATACACCTTAATCCATGAACCTTTGGTAACAATCATGCTTGTATTGGCACACGTTTCACAAACCATGTTGCAATGTTCAAGGCATAAATACTTTTTCACAGAATGAGCAGCTGAATCGTGTCGAATTTTCCTTCTTTATAAGCTTGCAAGGAATACTTCTTTTTTTTCCTTCCGCTAATCTGGTAACTTTGGGATTGGCGGCCTCTATCGTATTTCTGAATCTCAAATTACAATCAGGGTCGGCAGACTGATGAATTATCTCCTTGGTGAACCTCACTTTGCCCATTACTTCTGGTGGATTTGCTCTCATAGTGTCAAATTCGGGAGTTTGTCAATTTTCTCTCTATTCTGGCCGGTTGTTGGAATTGGTTGGGCTGCAGCTGAGAGTCTCCAGAAATATCTATTTCATTGTCTCTGGTGCCTGGCTTACATCTCGACGAAAGAAATTTTATTTTTGTCTGGGGGGAAAGAGGTATACCTTTTGAATTACTGATGGGTTCATTGAAATCATAATTTAAAAATCCAACTCATTACGAAAAAACTGTAAAATCACCTGAAAACTTGTAATGGACCCATCAGGTCTTTTTAGCTGCCATAGCACAAGGTTAACCAGGAACAATGAAAGCAAACTGAGGGTCTGAGGAGAAGTCAGGAGAGGCAACATGGGCCCATCTATATATATTGCACCCATATATATTGCACGCTGAATCGATCGGAATGAGTCCGGTACACTCCTACTGTTTTTCTATTTTTTTTTTTTTTTTTTTTACAGGTAAAGTCGAGATGATCACCGGCGTCGGCAAAGCGATGGAACCTACTTTGGCGCAGTGGGGCAATCCAAACCGCGTCATCGAGGCGTCCGGAGTCTTCGGCCATTTTATGGTCACCCCAGCCAACGAGGCGCTTTTCGTCGTCAACGGGGAAAGTCGAACCGTGAATTGCGAAATCGGCGGCCTCGTCCATCCCAGGGCAGTCGTTTGGGTGACGATGCATCTACAGTAGGCGAGGACTCCAGAGCGTCCGCACCAATGCCCAAACTAAACTAATTCATGACCTGACTAGGCAAAATAACAGAAAAAGTAACATGTTTTGACTACCTAAGCGAAACGTCGCGTTGTTCGCACTGAAAAATCTGAATTCGCTTTCCAAACAGTTCGCTCGTGTGAAATTGATCCATTAATATTTTTGTTTATTCAAAAAACTCGGTGTGTTTCCTCAAAATAACTAACAACGCCCCTTATCGTTTTTGTCAAGCCTATGCGAACTTCCCTTTTGCATTTCGAACGGAATGGAATTGGCACAAAGACCCACGGAAGCTGAATTTCAATTTTCCATGCTTCTTTTGTATTGTGGCACTATTGAAACGTTATTGATCTTAGCTTGTACGTGCGGTTTTCATTTATGTAAAATTGGTACGATTTTTTTTTTTTACCTTCAGAAAGGCTTGAGTTGAGGATCTGATTATTAGTGGCTTACGAATGAAATGTGATAAGAAAAGAGAAGATTATGCATCGTCATCGGATCACGTATATTCTGTTCGTAGCGCGAAAATTCCTCCTTCAGTTGTGTGCAAGTTCACTGCTCAAAAAATTGCCACCCTGAGAATAGCTTAGGCCTGAAAAGGGTTGAGATCAGTTTTCAAATGGTGATTTATTTTTTTAAAAATTCCATGAGGAAAAAAAAAATCAAGACAAATTTTTGGTAAAGTATCGTAACGGGAATAGAATTTCATTTGCACCGCGTAGTGTCTAGTCTAGCTTGTATGTGTAAAATACGCTTATTCATTTCCTCGCTTGTGTTTTCTAGTCAAACGCATATTTGGAGGGTTTCCACGCATGGAGATTACAATTTTGTAACGTGAAGTGAATCATATTTTGAAAACGTCATTTTTTCGGCGATGACGCGAAGACATCGTTTTTGGAGGTGTCAGGTTATGAAGTTTACTGCTACGACGAGGGTTTGTGCAGCACTTATGAAGAAGCTTCGCAAATAGATACTCTGTGGTGTCGATTTGTTCAGCGGCTATGAGCCAGGTCGAAGTAGATTGCAACCCTTAGGTTTAAAATCAAAATTTCCGGCACAAAAGTAAATATCAACTGATCATTATAATACTTACCTACCTATTAATTTGGAAAAATCGATTTTTAATTGAAAAATGTGAGGTTGAGATCCATTTCGATGTGCCTCAAAACCTCTTGTTACTAGAAATCACCTGCAATCTACTACGGACATGCCTAAAGTCATATTGGCCGGCCATTTTTCTACTTGAAAGGAACGAAGCCCTGAAGTGTGGATTCCAATAAAGTAACAGCTCGTTCTTAAAGTGAACTAGCCAAAACAGCCGTACTATTTACGTGGCACATGAATGTAACAAACCTTTTTTTCAAAGCGTCACAATAGAATCAGTTCTACGTCCACAATTTGTATATTTTTACTATCGCATTATTTATAACACAAATGTAGTTACGTGAAAAATCATAGTTAAAATTACGAGTAATCCGTTACTAATGAACACAGCACTATTAGTTCGTCGGGCAATTTTAATTGCGGCTATAATGAATACGGTAACGTTTATATCAAAAAAGTAAAATATCTAAAAATCCAACAGGCACCAGTTAAAAAAAAGTTGTACAGTTTTGTAAAATTGATCACGGACTAACAAATTAAAATCAACAAAGTGCCTGTCATATCGCTATAATAGGGCATTACATTGTAACTGTTCAGCCCATTTTCCTTCTCTTCCCTTTTAATGAAGTAAAAAACAAGATGCATATCAATATCATGAAATCAAGAATTTGACCAAGGACCTTTAAATTTCAGCTGATGATTGTGTTCCCAGGAGCGCTACGTGGCTTTGGTGTTGTTTGAGGCAATTGAGTTCTCCGTCGACCTTTGGGCCCTCAAATTTAACAGGGCCATACTAATATGAATTATTTTCAATATAGTTCTCCCCTTCTCTCACTTGACTATTTAAATTTAAATACAACTCTTGTATTATTAAGTACAAGAATCGGACCTGGATACCTGTATGGACCGTCGTGGAGATAAGAAAATTCCAAAATCACCAACCCTTCAAACACCAAAGCCATTGAACGTTCCCCTTGAAGAATCCCACGTAATTCAGTCCATCTTCTCTCTTATTTGTACATATTCCTATAACCTATTACCTTCTCTAGAGACAAATGTTTTTTCGTCGTTTTCAAATAACGTTGATCACTTCTTTTTGTAAATAATTCCCACTTTCACCGCCCCCTCGCTTCAGCCACTTAAAATGCTAATGGATGTAAATTATACTATAATCTATTATCCAGTGTATGTGAATACTTGATTGTCGCATCAGGTTGCTAGAACTCGCCAAGAAGCCCGAGTTCTCAACGCCGTAGACAAAAAATTGTTTTTGAGCGTTTAAAAAAAAAAGAAAAAAAGTGTAGCTTTGCTGAATTGGGAGATACATTATAGATTCAAGCAGACGTGTACTATAAATAGAACATCGTATGCCATTTAATAAGAAAAATGTAAGATTTTATGTAAAAAAAAAATAAATATTAAAAGTCTAAGGTTTTTGATTTGATGAGAATAATAAAACCTGACAAAACACAGAAAAAGGTCGGTTTTAAATATTGCGGTAGGTACTCTTCTTGAGTGCTCCCCTTCCCTCAATAAGATTTAAGTAATAAGATTTACGGAGTTACGCTTTTCCAGTGTGAATTCCTTCGCCTTCGTAGTCAAGAGAGATATATTTACTCACGTCAAACGATAATTAATCATTTCAACCCTTCGAAAGGGCCACGCGGAGTCTGAAAATGAAGAAAATATGGCGCATTCAACTCCACAGTACAAAACAAGTTTTTAAAAATCGTTATTTGTTGGTCATTTACATTTTTTTTCATTACAAAAAGATGTTCTAACTGGTTTTTTAGGTTTCAAGTGGAGAGTTTTCAAGTTTTCTGCCTGAAAATTCAGTGCAACGACTTTTTAAGAAAATTTAAATTCTCATAACAACGCTGGAGTAAGTAATTTTAAAATTTTGGTTGGTTATTCCTTGGATAATCAACTTATGTTTTCATGAAAAAGTCAATCCCGTAGGATCATTTTCCACTAAATTTTGGACCCTGTATGGATTGGAATGGGTCCAAGACCCGCCACAACCACTCTTTTCCCCATTTCCCCATGTTGAAGAAATGGGTCTCCATGCACTGGTCCGAGGATTTTCCAACAACCTCCTGAGGGTTAAATTGTCCACAGCTCCAAGTCTATGACGTTTTCTCATCAAAGGTGAATCATTTTTGAGAACAAGAAGTTAAGAGTTTTCAATTTATAAGTTATGTTGGTAGAATTGGCATTGCTGTTGAACGAATTGAGCCTCATTATTTCGGATTATCCGTTTGAATCTTGGAATTTTGCTACAAATGGGATCAACCAACGCTGCTTCGTTTATTGATTCCTGTTGAGCAGTTGGCAAAATAAGGTGGGTCTATGCGGAGAGATCAAGACCGACACTGATAGCGTAAAGCAGTGCCAGCAGAGTCAACACCATGAGCCCTGAGCGAGCTGAATTTCCGATACTGCTGTGACTCTCCTGATTGTGACATTCGCTCAATCTCATTTTAACTCAGCTGCCATTGAAAACATTCATTTGGCAGATTCCAAACACACCAGAAGAATGAAAACAAATTTCTTCTTTAATTTCATGACAGATGGAATTCCAAAAACCGAAGAATAGTGGCAGCTTATGTTATAACAATAAATGGTCGTTTTGTATAGTATTAATGGATTTAGTAGATTCCAACTGCAAAATATCTATTTTGACCTCGGTAGAACTGGAAGAATTTATGATGGTTTTTTCCCCGAAACTATTCACTATCAGCTTTTGAAACAAATTCAATGAATTACAAGCATGAAATTTCCCCAATCAATGAAATCAGAAGCTTCATACACGTTCTGTGACAGCTGCGTTTACTTATAAATTTGTTGTAAATATTTAAAAATATCCCTGCCAAAGAAACTAACCTTGAGGGACCGATTTAGGTAGGTTCGATTGGAATGAGCCTCCATGCTTTATTCTTTGTTTAGGTACTATTTGTTTCTTCTTATTGTCCAGTAATTGTTCGAATAGAGGCGTTTCTTCTTTTTGTCCAGTAATTGTCGAATAGAGGCGTTTAGAGAAAACACTCGTGAAAACATGGCAATGACTTCCAAGAGTGGCAACTTTTAAGCTAACTACAGTGAAACATCTTTTTTCAAATCTTGATAAGACACATTGTATGAATAAAAATTTTTCATTTTTGGTTGGTTATTCCTTGAATAATTAACCTATGTTTTCATAGGGTATCATTTTCCACTAAATTATGGACGCTGAATCCAATGAAATGGGGCCCAGAACAATTATCACCCACTGGAAGAAGTTATGGGTGAAATTGGGTATATTTACCCCCCGTTTGGCCCCTAGTGATTTTTTATACTGGATTTCTTTGAAATTTTAGTTGATTTTTTGGAATTTGAAAAACTAAAAACCCTAAAATATTTGAAGAACAACACCCAAGAAGGAATTGCCTACATATCGCCTGCTATGCTAGTATGAATTAGAAAATTAAAGAGTGGGGGACGTCACCTAACTGATTTGGCCTTCAAAACCAAGTTAAACAAAACTTTATGTTTATACCTACATTTTATTAAAAAATGAAACTTTTCTGTTTCATTCAATGTGTTTTATTAAGATTTGAAAAAAGGACGTTATGCTGCCGCACCCTATATATCGCATTAAGCAGAAGAAGTGCGTCAAAAATAGCTTGGTAGGAGTGTTCATCAGTTATACAGCCCATTTGGGTTTTTAACCCCTTTTACGACTTTTAATCCATTTAACAATCAAAATCTAAATTTTTCGCTTCCTAAATCCCTATATGATTCTGAATAGCGACTCGTGAACGAAAGTTTTCATTGAGGAAAAGGATGGCAGTAAAAATATCAATTGTTTATAATAAACAAGGAAAGGAAGCGATTTATTTGCCCTACAAGGTATGTTATATTAAACAAATTCAAATAACATACATTATCATGGAATCCTATTAATTATCAACTGTTACTCCTACGGGTATACTTAGTGCTAAACAACTATTTCTAACACATATTATCAACTATGCACTTGTACATTTCACAACGCATCTTCCAAACATTATATTCTGAGTTTTGGGTGGTTTACCTTATCCAAAATAACATCTCTTGAGCTGATTCTTACGATTTCCACACATCAAGTTTTTCTTCGAACTCGAATGTGAGCAGAAGTCGCTCTTGGAAATGTTCGACTGGGTTTTTCTTTCCACAATCACAGTTGAAATCTATTCAAGTTTTTACTTAATAACCATTTAATTTTATTTACACGTGAGTACGCACTAGGTGTGGATGAGGAGTCTCATTTTCCGACGTGAAACAATAAAACTATTGAGAAGAAAAAGTTGTCATACGCGGATTAATTATTGTATAATAATTACAGATGGGAAAGTGAAAATTGGCCATTTAACACGTCCGGAGGTGGGATTTCTTGATTTGGTCAGCACTGAACTTCATTTCAGGTGATTAACACACCAGATGCACAATGGCCTACATTGCATAACGTAACATCTAAACTATAGTTTCATATTTACACCACTTGGCCACCACGTCCGTACGGACGATGATAAGAATCCAAGACTTTTTGACTAGAACGCCACTCGTTTCACCTTAAATTCTACGCCTACGTTGTAATTCTGACTCATTTTTTAAAAATTATTAAATTGCATACTCAATATTGCACGACTCCGACCTTCAATCTGTAACGACAAACGGAACATAATGCAAAAGTTGACCTAACTTAACCTACGCAGAGTGACTAACACGGAAATACGCCGGTTTAAAATCAACCGGCGGAAAATTAAAATTTCATGTCTAAATTTTATACAGTACACATACATACACAGGGGGACTTCAAATGATAATCTCATAGTTCATTTATCAGAGTATTTTTTTTGTCCATGAATGGTAACAATAACAATATCCAATAATTTATTTACACAGTCTTTAGTAGAAAACGTTTGATCAAGTTTTCTGTTTTTAATAATTTTTTCATTTTTAATTCTTCAATATTTTCAACTTTTGAATTTGCGTTCGTGCCCTTGTGAAGTTATTTGAGCAGGACGTGAAGACACCGAGCCTGTGTTTCGTACAAGCGTTACTATTTGGTATTAATAGAGAATTTTCGTTTAAAATAAGTTTTTCAAATAGGTACGTTATATTTCAAGGGACGGTTATCATACTGCAACAGTAAATATTAACGAGAGTGCTTTGTAAACGATGGAGCTCGACAGATATTGATGAAATCCGTTGATAGGTGAAAAATTATATGTATTTTGATGAGTTAATTTATTACGACTGCTACATCGCAAAAGTGCGATTTTCTCCAGCACGATTTCTTTAACTTCGGGCGTGTACCTTTTTTAAATTATTTCTATATGGATAATAATTTTGTTTATACTCTTGGGAAAGTAGATAAGCTCAAAACAATGACAATAGATTGTGATGGCGATAAAATATTATAAATTCGTATGCAGAGCTTAAACTGATTTGAAACTAAATTAAAATTAATATCGAACTGTTGCCAAGCCAAAATCGGGATTCTTTCACTTTTTTTAATAAAAGATCCACACATGAAAAAAAGTGCCTCGTTATTTAGTCTAAAAGTATATTTAGAGAATACGGGAGACAGTAAATTCCATTAATTTTATCGGACCTTTACGGAAGATAGATAAAAGAAGTCACCGATTTTATTCCAGATTGATCGATTCTCGCACAATTTGCTTCTAATTAAGGACCGTCGATGACTAAGGACCTCATGAATTCTCTGATTTCAATCATCAATCGGATAAATTGAGTTTAAAAGGGTATTTTATGATCCTAAAGAATAAACGCTGACTGAATCGAGATATTGTCTTCAGAATGGGAATAATCAGAGTTATCTGGTGGTCAAATTGAATTAAATATCCCTAGTTTGGCAAGATAAATTCGACATTGGCAGAACCTACTAGTACACAACGGGTAAAATTTGACTTTAAACGTGATAATTATCATGATTACGTACACCCGATAATCCACAATTCGTTCCTTTCCAGTTATATCGTGTCTACATATACTTTGGAGAAAAAAAACCTTTTATTTAAATTAATATTATTCTTGTGATTTCAGGTAACCTATCATTCTCTATGAACTTACAATGAATTACGTTGAAGATGTAACGAATCTATTTCAATAATTATCAGAACTACTTGAGTAAACTTATTTAATCTGAATTCAGAGTTTATAGTATCAATATTGACACTCCACCGCGTGAGCACTCAATTTTACATGCACAAACCCCAGCCTACTTCAAGGGAAAAATCATTTGAAAATCATTAACGCGAATTGTCCTCAAACGCGAGCACATACCTTTTTCCGCTCTTCTCAAGACTGGGAAAAGGAGAGGTAGGTTATACGTAGTAGTAATTAAAATTTGGTAGTTTTGATCATAATCAACACTTTCAAACTCTACAGAGTGAAAATGTCACATGGTCAAGACCCACAGAACATCAATTTTTTGCCAACGAAATATTTTTCAAAAATATTCGCAAAAAAGATACTAACATTTACACGTTTTACTCCGAAACATGGCAACCCTAGGATCTACCTAACAATCGACTAACAGTTTGACTTTCCAAATCGGACTCTTACACTCTTATAAGAATGAAATTCACCTTACCCTAAATTTATCTTTGGTTTATGACTAGTAACACATTTGACATCACATCTATAATAAATTAAGAAATAAGAGCAAATGGATAACAATAAACCACACGACATGACTCATTTCAAATATCTTCACGCATTATAATAATTTGTACTTGAGTCGACACTTGGTCAATATAACGAAATATTCCTTCGAGGCCAAACGAAAAAAACACAAACACAACGAAATATTTCAATCGTGGTAATTTTATGACAACAATAACGTGAGACCAGGTATGTGCTCAGCTGCCTCGTCCATTTCCATTTGGCCGCATCAAAACTGTTCGGTTTAAACCGTTCGTATTGTTTATTTACGCATTGGAGGGATGAGTAGGGGTTGGATAGTGAGGTTGTGATGACGTTTGACGTGGCGGTCACTTGTAAAGACCGACGTCCTGCTTCAGGGAGAGGATTCTGACGTAATTTGCCAACATGACAGACAAGCTGTAACGGGGCGGCAGATTCCAAGCGCCCCGTCAAGAAACTTCGGCGGCGGGGGACGGAACGACCCCTCTCCCCTCCAAGCGCCTAACCCCAGCTGGGCGGAAGGCGTGTCCTCATTGGATTGGGTAGGCGATGGGCGGCGCAAGACACCCAGGGAGGAGTAGAAGGGGAAGGCGACTTGACGAGCGGACTGGGAGAAGGAACATCAATCAGTCGTATCCGAACTCAAGAGAAGGAAAGTTGGAATCCCCGTTCGCCGTAATCCCGTGAGGACAAGGCGGAACGAAGTGAAGTGAACCGGAACATCGAAGCGGAACAACCGACGCGTAGCAAGTCAACCCCTTGTGAACCCGGTGTTGTGAAAGTGACCCGAGGGAACGAGTGTATCGTGGTTCCTTCAGGGTGAGAACTCGGGAATTGGGAGATCAGCCAATTCCTCTCCCGTAACAGTGGGCCCTTATACGAACTGAAAATTCCCCGTCGGACCCGAGTGTTGATCCGTTCGCGCCCGATTCGACGGCCAATAGTCCAGGTCTCCCACGCACCGCCAGTCGTCGGACCTCCGTCGGAAAGAGCCTCGCCTCCTCCGGCCTGGACGGCGTTCCCCTGACCGAAGCCGAGCAGTGAAGAGAACATCACCCCCGTTGTCTCCATCCGAAGGAGTTGGTGCACGTAAGTGGCGAAATAACTCTGTCTCGTACCCTCGCAACGCGAAAGTCGACTCTTTAAATCTGGCCCAAGCCCTGACGTTTAGTCACCAGAAAGCTGATCAGAGAATTGTACATTGTAACCGTAGTATTTAGTATTTTGTCTGTCGTAGGAAAAGTAACAGGAATTAGGGGAGGACATTAGCAAATCACTTTCATTTTGCCGTTATTCAAATTAAACATTCCTGAGCCTTCAGCTACTTCGTAAATTCATTTGGCCTTCAGCCCTTCACTTCTACCTACTCAATAATTAGATTACGTAATAGTCAGTATCCTTCTCGGCCGAGACATTCCGTATTTCATATTTCTGTCAATTGCGTTTATTATAAGCCAATATTGAACCCTTGTCTTTCAATCACGAAACCCCATTCCTCAGAGCTTGGTAAATTCAGGTGTACTTGGCGTCCATGACCGACCATCGCAGACATTCCGGACGGTAAGTGAAAGTCTTTAGTCTCCCACTAATTATTCGCCTAGGTCTATTTTTGGATCCCTAGCCCGTTACGTGAAAACGACGGGTTACATCTTTTGGTGGCAGCGGTGGGATTTTTCAGAAATCTCGATTTCTGTCGTATCCACAACAAGTGATCTTGACCAGGTGAATATTGGTGAGAAAAAGCTCTGAAGGAATTGGGTCGCGTTCTATAATCTTGAAATTCAAACTGTGCTAGTTGTAGATTCCGAAATTTAAAATTGTAAGAAACAAACAAATCGGCCCGAGTGTGAGGAAGCGAGTGAGGAGTCAATTGACTTCAAATCCGTGTCTAGGATTTTTCTTTCTTTCCACAAATCGAAATTTAGATACTGGCTCATTTATTTAGTAGCATCACTCTCACTGTAGCCCCCTGTTCCGAGACTGTTCCGGGGCTTGTTCCGAGGCCCTCTGTTCCGAGACTGTTCCGGGTCTGTTCCGGGACTGTTCCGAGACTTGTCCCGAGGCCCTCTGTTCCGAGACTGTTCCGGGTCTGTTCCGGGACTGTTCCGAGGCTTGTTCCGAGGCCCTCTGTTCCGAGACTGTTCCGGGTCTGTTCCGGGACTGTTCCGAGACTTGCCCCGGGGCCCTCTGTTCCGAGACTGTTCCGGGTCTGTTCCGGGACTGTTCCGAGACTTGTCCCGAGGCCCTCTGTTCCGAGACTGTTCCGGGTCTGTTCCGGGACTGTTCCGAGACTTGCCCCGAGGCCCTCTGTTCCGAGACTGTTCCGGGACTGTTCCGAGACTTGTCCCGAGGCCCTCTGTTCCGGGACTGTTCCGAGACTTGTCCCGAGGCCCTCTGTTCCGAGACTGTTCCGAGGCCCTCTGTTCCGAGACTGTTCCGGGACTGTTCCGGGGCTTGTTCCGAGACTTCTGTTCCGGGTCTGTTCCGGGTCTGTTCCGGGACTGTTCCGGGAGCCTTCAGCTCCAATTGACATCCCGATTCCAGACCCGTCATAGCTCTTACCAACTGGGAAGTCCTTTCTCGATTCGTGGGGAAATTATCGGTCCTTGGTGCGCAAGAAAGTGATCTATCGGTTCTATAATTCTTTTTGTTTAGTCTTTTTTATTCAACAAGTGAGTTCGCGACCATGCACCAAAACAGCAGCCCATCAGTCGAGGGCGAAGCCATGATGAACGCCGTGACGGAAGCAATGAACAAACTGGGCGCCTTTTTCCGTGAACCTGCTGCCTCCGGCATTCCGCGGTCGTTGTTCATGGAAGTCGACACATGGAACCCTGATGAGCCGGATGCTATCACGGCATCCGTGTTCTTCCAGGAGGTGGAGCAAGCAACCCAAGAATTTGACGAACACAGGAGACTACGATTCCTTCGTACCCGCCTGAAAGGTGGAGCCAAGCGATTCCTCCAGGATGGTCTTGGCGAAACCCCATACACGACAGTGAAGAAGGCCATACTGGCATGGTATGGCGAGGAAAGTCCCGAGAAGGCAACCATACGACTCTGGACAGCCCAGAGAGACCCCGACGAGTCCATCCGACGGTTCGCAGAACGACTTCTGGCCACGGCACGATCGGCTGTCCGAACTGAACCCAACCTGAACGATGCTCAACGTCGGGAATGGACAAGACGAAAGGCACTCAGCGCTTTTGTCCGCGGACAACCGAAAGAACTCCATCTCTACTTGCAGGGTAACCCTCCGGACACCTTGGAGGATGCAGTGGAGCGGGCTGAGGGATGGGAGGACGTAATGAGAGCGAAGCAGGACTACGATGCTCGATGGGACATAACCGCTGTCAGCGGATCAAGACCTTCGGAGCCCAAGAAATGCTACTCTTGCGGAGAACCAGGGCATTTTGCAGCAAACTGCCTGCAAAAACCCAGAAGCCCGCTTCGTTACCCAAACAAACCGGCCACGTTCGGCGATCACCAGTTGATACCGGTGCCGACGAAGTTACCACCGACCGTCCCAGTGCTGCCCTGTATGTACTGTGGTGATCTTTCCCACTTTCCAGTGAGTTGCCCCCACGGACTCTACGCGGCCTTGTTCTGCAATTTCTGTGGATCCCGTGACCATCTGGAGGCTGATTGCCTGAAGAAGAAGAAGACCCTGCCCATCTCAAATCCGCGAATGCACCAGGTCAGAAACGTCAGCACGACCCAGGAAACCCAAGCCAATCTCACGACAAATAATGAGGACGAACCAATCGTCGAAGTCCGCGGAGACGAGCTGGTGTCCTACCAGACCGCTGTGAATGGTGTCATGATGCCCATGATACTGATCACCGCCGGCTTGGGGAAGGAGTCCCGGCGAATGGTCGTGGATACTGGTGCTGCAGTGTCTGTCCTATCAAGACCTGTGCCTGGCATTGACATCCGCCCAACAGCGATGGAGCTATGGGGTGCCGACGGACAACCACTGCCCGTGCTGGGGATCCAGGATGTACGTACCACCATCGGTCCGGTTACGATTACGCACGCGTTCTGTGTCTTCCAACGACCTGACTCCGGCTTGGATCTGATCGGACTGGACCTCCTGAGGAAATTACCCCTTGGCATACGCCCGGATATCGGCGTAGTGGAGATGAAGGAACCCGCCACGGGGAAGATGATCTCCATTGGCGTGGTCGCCCCTGACCCGGACCTCCTCAGGCACATCCGTCAACTAAAGGACGACAGGAGGGCGCAAAAAGCCCAGGAAACCGCCCGAGCCACGAAACCCGACCCCGACAACAATCGCCAGGGCGGGTCCACAGCCGCTCCAACATCTGCCGAGGCCCCCGAACCTAGCGTCGACGACAACTACCAAGGCCAATTGACCACCGAAACAGCACCACCCAGAAAGCAGCCGGTGGTACACCCTCCGATGTCCGATGTAGCAGAATTCCCAATTGAGATCTGGGACAATCCTCTTTCAACCTCTGAATTGGAGTGCCAAGTGCATCAGCATCTGACTCATCTGGCGGGACCCGACTACCAATTGGTCAAGGACTGCCTGACGCAGAAGCTGCATCTCTTCGAGAAGCCCGGGAGGGAGGGTTGTTCCCTGCAGGTGGCTCACGAAATTGACACCGGAAGCGCGAGCCCCACGGCCAGAAAGCCCTATCCAGTGGCG
The DNA here is from genome assembly GCA_019603395.1 of Cyrtorhinus lividipennis. Classification (NCBI taxonomy): domain Eukaryota; kingdom Metazoa; phylum Arthropoda; class Insecta; order Hemiptera; family Miridae; genus Cyrtorhinus; species Cyrtorhinus lividipennis. Next base: position 16,632,493 of record CM034008.1, read on the forward strand.
CATGCTCTGAGAGGCTTCGTGGAAGACCAAGTCTACTCCTTGCTGGCCGACGGTGTTATTGTGCCATCCAAAAGCCCCTGGAACGCTCCAGTAGTCATCGCCAAGAAGAAGACCCCTCCCGGTGAGCCACAGCAGTACCGATTCTGCATTGACTATCGGGAAATAAATGCCAAGACCAAGGGTAACAAGTACCCTATCCCTCGTTTGCAGGAAACCCTGGCCATGATGGGGCGTAGTAAGATCTTCACAACCCTGGACCTGACTATGGGATATCACCAGATACCCGTCAGTCCCGAATCAAGGGAAAAGACCGCGTTCACGGCACTCAATCGGCACTTCGAGTATGTGCGCATGCCCTTCGGGCTTAAAAATGCCCCGGCAACCTTCCAAGCCGCCATGAATGACGTACTCGACGGACTGCTGGGTGACGGTTGTCTCATATACCTCGACGATGTCATCATCTTCACTGAGGATCTGCAGTCACATGTTAACATCTTGCGAGCCGTTCTGGAGAGATTTGAAGAGACTGGATTCCGCCTTAATCTCAAGAAGTGCTCGTTCCTGAGGTCTCGCGTCAACTTCCTAGGCCATGTTATCACGTCAGAGGGAATCGAGATGGAGTCAGAAAAGGTCAAAGCCATAGGAGAATACCCTCCGCCGACGAGCGTTCGCGAGCTCCGATCCTTCTTGGGACTGGCCGGTTTTTACCGCCGTTTCATCGAGCACTACTCGGAAATGAGTGCCCCTCTCACCAAACTCTTGAGGAAAAACCGGGAGTACAGCTGGGGTGAAGAGCAGCAGAGCGCGTTTGACCAACTCAAGCAAGCACTCATGACCCAACCCGTGCTCGCCTATCCGGACTTTGACAAGCCATTCATCCTGTCCACGGACGCCTCAGGAACCGCTATGGGAGCAGTACTAGCCCAGGAACATCAGGGGCAGGAGCGACCGGTCGCTTACGCGAGTCGCGCCCTCAACGATGCTGAGACACGTTACTCCACCACCGAGCGTGAGCTCCTTGCTGTAGTCTGGGGCGTGACGCATTTCCAGCAATTCCTGCTCGGGAAGAAGTTCGTCCTGAGGACCGACCACGCAGCACTCACGGCAGCCATGAATCTACGCGATCCAACTTCGCGCATCGGACGATGGATCCTCCGGCTGACGGAGTATGAGTATGAGGCGCAGTACCGCCCCGGATCGCAGATGGCTCATGTCGACGGCCTGAGTCGTGTTCCCGTTGGTGCCATCATACTAAGCATGCCGAAGGAACTTCTGATGGCAGCCCAATCCTTGGACCCCTGGATCTCCACCCTGACGGCTGATCCAGAGAAGTATCAACTAAAGGAGGAGGAAGGAGTCTGGAGGAAGGAGGTCGATGTGGATGGCCAGCGGATCACGGTGCCACTGATCCCATCCACCATGCGGCGCTGGTTCCTGACCAATTGTCATCAACATCAGTGGGCCGGGCACCCTGGCATAGAAGCAACCACCCGTGTCGCAAGGCGGTACGGGTACTGGAAGAAGATGGTACGTGACGTCCGAGAGTTCGTCCAGAAATGCCAGGAGTGCCAGGAGGGGAACACTCCCCCAAATTTGACACCACCAATCCAGAAACCCGATATACCGACCCGAATTGGTCAAATTGTCGGTATTGACTTTGTTGGGCCTCTACCTGGTCGAGGGGGTACCAAATACATCCTGACGGTAATCGATCAGTTCTCCAAGTACGCAGAGGCTTATGTCACCACGGATTGCACAGCAGTAACAACCGCTCGCGTATTGACCACAAAATATTTACCAACCCATGGTGCACCTGAGAGGCTCGTCTCTGACCGAGGCGCCGCCTTCATTTCTGGGGTCGTCAAGGAGCTCTGCGATACCTGGGAGATACGCCACGTCCACACCTCCGCTTACCACCCACAGGCCAACGGAGTATGTGAGCGATTCCATCGCACCCTGGCAAACCTGGTGGCGAAACTGAGACGCAAAACCCGGGACTGGGAAGCCGCCTTGCCTTTGGCACTAGCTGCCTACCGCAGCCTTCCCCACTGTAGTACGGGCTATTCGCCAAATCACCTGGTTTTCGGACGAGAGCTGAGAATGCCGCACCTAACCGAAATCAGCATGAAACGGGAAGCAACATCGCCCTTGAAGGATCAACACCAGGAAATGGTGCGGGTCCGTTTGGAAGCCGAGCGACAGTTGAGGCGCGCTTGGCACACCCGTGAGCAGGCAATCAACAAGCGACGCCACTCTCGGGAGTTCCAGATAGGCCAACAAGTGTATGCCCAGCAGCTCGTCGCCCCACCAGGCACAGTGAAGAAGTTCTGGAGCCCCTGGAAAGGACCGCTCCGTGTGACCCGGCTGGTGAGAAAGTGCCGGAACCTACGACCCACGGATCCCGCCTACCCGAAGCCCTGCTCCATCGCCGAACACGAGAAGGACCGCCCACCAACCTGTGCCGCTTGTAGACGCTGGCGGTACGAGCAAGCATGGATAGCAGCCAAACGACCTGACGCAATGCCCATCGCACCAGTCACCCCCACCGGAAGGAAAATTGCCGAGGTAGACCTCGGCCTCCGAAGATCGGAGGGGTGTAACGGGGCGGCAGATTCCAAGCGCCCCGTCAAGAAACTTCGGCGGCGGGGGACGGAACGACCCCTCTCCCCTCCAAGCGCCTAACCCCAGCTGGGCGGAAGGCGTGTCCTCATTGGATTGGGTAGGCGATGGGCGGCGCAAGACACCCAGGGAGGAGTAGAAGGGGAAGGCGACTTGACGAGCGGACTGGGAGAAGGAACATCAATCAGTCGTATCCGAACTCAAGAGAAGGAAAGTTGGAATCCCCGTTTGCCGTAATCCCGTGAGGACAAGGCGGAACGAAGTGAAGTGAACCGGAACATCGAAGCGGAACAACCGACGCGTAGCAAGTCAACCCCTTGTGAACCCGGTGTTGTGAAAGTGACCCGAGGGAACGAGTGTATCGTGGTTCCTTCAGGGTGAGAACTCGGGAATTGGGAGATCAGCCAATTCCTCTCCCGTAACAGTGGGCCCTTATACGAACTGAAAATTCCCCGTCGGACCCGAGTGTTGATCCGTTCGCGCCCGATTCGACGGCCAATAGTCCAGGTCTCCCACGCACCGCCAGTCGTCGGACCTCCGTCGGAAAGAGCCTCGCCTCCTCCGGCCTGGACGGCGTTCCCCTGACCGAAGCCGAGCAGTGAAGAGAACATCACCCCGTTGTCTCCATCCGAAGGAGTTGGTGCACGTAAGTGGCGAAATAACTCTGTCTCGTACCCTCGCAACGCGAAAGTCGACTCTTTAAATCTGGCCCAAGCCCTGACGTTTAGTCACCAGAAAGCTGATCAGAGAATTGTACATTGTAACCGTAGTATTTAGTATTTTGTCTGTCGTAGGAAAAGTAACAGGAATTAGGGGAGGACATTAGCAAATCACTTTCATTTTGCCGTTATTCAAATTAAACATTCCTGAGCCTTCAGCTACTTCGTAAATTCATTTGGCCTTCAGCCCTTCACTTCTACCTACTCAATAATTAGATTACGTAATAGTCAGTATCCTTCTCGGCCGAGACATTCCGTATTTCATATTTCTGTCAATTGCGTTTATTATAAGCCAATATTGAACCCTTGTCTTTCAATCACGAAACCCCATTCCTCAGAGCTTGGTAAATTCAGGTGTACTTGGCGTCCATGACCGACCATCGCAGACATTCCGGACGGTAAGTGAAAGTCTTTAGTCTCCCACTAATTATTCGCCTAGGTCTATTTTTGGATCCCTAGCCCGTTACGTGAAAACGACGGGTTACAAAGCGACAGAGCAATAACTTATGGAAGACTCTGCTTGTCTGCAGTAATGCTGAAACGCTGAAATGCTTAGTGGCGTTCACACGGGGGTAGCCAACGAAAGTGTGGCTCGAATGCGATGGGAAGAGATTGAACCAGCCGTGGGCCGTGAACCGTTCACACGACCTCGACTCAGTTTATCCCTTGAAGTCAAAAACTGAACACAATCAACGAACTGAGTTGTGGCAGTCCCCACTTCCTAACAGGCATGGCTTCGCCTGAAATTCAAACATGCTTGATCCTGAGCGGTCGTGAACTTGCCACGATTCGGATGACGTCAGAGGCGAACTCACGATCTCTCGTTCACACGGAGGCAGTCTTAAGAGTTTAAGGACCCCCCGTGAGAACCCATCTTAACCGAAATCCTGCTTGATGACTGAAAAGACAGCCAATTGCTGAGATGCGTATAAGAAGCTATCGCCAACCAACCCCTGCTGGGTAACTTCACACTGCCTACTCTTCGCCTCGGCTTCACACTGGTGGCCGTGTGGCATTGAAGAGCTGAATGCCGTACCGTGTTGGTTCCTGGAAGACTAACCTGGGCTGGCAGTGTGGGTTCCTTGATGGTTCATCTGGTTCTCAAGGCAAGGCGACAGTTCGAGTAGCTCTTAACTTCAGGCTAGGGATTCTCTTCCTGCCCTACATGATCACTATGTATTGAACACAAATTCCCGATTTAAGCGGGCATTTGGCCATACGATCTACCATTGGCACTCCAAATCCGATCTTTTCCCGTGTGATGGGGTAACAATGTCCCTTATGGCAATACCACACACACTAGCAACCCCAAAATCTCCTCCAAGGTAGAAAATTAAGCTCATACATTTTTCCTACCTTATAACTAACTGAACATACCAAAAATACTTACCATTTCTGGCAAAACAACAAATCAATCGGTGCATTTGTTAAACTAAAAAGTAGCTCATAAAAACACGAAGGCCCGGTTTCTCTTGAAGCTCATGACGGTTATTGATGTCAATAATTTTGGCATTGCCTCCGTTCTTTTAATACTACTTTCTGACTTTTGTCGAGGGCAGTGGTACAGAGCTCAATGGATCCCTTCAAGTACATTATTATAGTGTTTGACTACGACAAAGTGATCTACTGGACTCCACTTGGAACGAGAAAATGTTTACGTAGTATTGTTCTTCGACGAAACTTTTTAACGGCAAATATTTGTAGATCTAGTCGGTAGGTACTTTTTGATTACGATAACGATTTGAATTTTTCTCCCTTCAAACTAGGTACTCTAAATGTACACAATGATTGCTCTCGCTCGCTCCTAAAGACGTTCGATTGATCTTACGGCCGAGTTCTAGTAGCGCCAAAATTCCGTGGTTGTCCTTCCATCTCGTCAGGCTATGGGTTAGCAATTTAAAGGAGGGCAATTCAGAAGAGATGATCGTAAGGTTCCCATACCTATCTAGTATGGGGCAGGGTGGCGTGAAGAAAATGTTGTTAAGGAGCAATCACGACAGGTAGCCTTGTTGAAGCATGAGTCAGATCCTTGAGAACAGCCTAAGGAAACCTCCATAAGCCTGGAAACACTCCGCCTTGCTTCCCCAGCATGGACATCCTTGTATTTACAGCGCCATATATGGTTACTCATGATTGTACAAATATATATTCTTGAAAGGACAAGAGTGAAATTTTGTGCTTCATCTGCTATCGGCTAACGACTCAAGCGAAAGTACTGTAGGAGCGAGAGAGGCTGTAACGTGGATTGGAACATCCGTCGAAAGCCTGGCTGGAAGCATGAAGGCTACGCCCCTGACCTTGGGTGAGGGGCTCCCAGCGGCTTTCGGCAGACAAACTTCAGAGAACGGCAGGCGTGCCCCGTTGCTGAGCTAAGGACAGTCGAACCATCAGGTGTTGGGGGGGTCAAGCCGCCGATGTAGCGACGTTGGCCACACTACCGCAGGCTTTCAGCTCGGTGAAGATTTCCGTGAAGAAGGCAGGCTCGGAGTTTATCCTCAGCATGGACCTGAAAATGTGACGAATGTTACCAACATGGGAAATCGCTTTCTATGGAGGAGTGTGCCTGTAACACCTTTTAAAACTTATGAGCAAAATCTGAATTTTTCCAAGGACCTCAAAAATGACACAATTAATACCGATGGGATTCTGTACAGAGGACTTTCTAAGAAGAAGGAAACCTGAGATAGATCTCCTACTCCTAAAATTACTCCCTCACAAGGCGCATCATTCAACCACTTTCATTGAGCCATGTGGCACTAGTTACAATTATTGCACTTGCCTCGAAAGTGAGTTGACGATAACGAGACACCGGTCCCAAAACCTGTCTTTGGACTCCTCCACCAGGAAGGGCTTGAGTGGATAAGATATTTCGTTGCCCATGTACGAATAGCTGAGGTACAGGCACGTAAGGACGACCGCTTGAAGCTGAGGTTCGCTCTCGACTTCTTCACCGCGAACCAATTCACGGACCAGCATGTAGACGAATACCACGTTGGCCGGGTTAATGAATGCCACGTCCTGCAACAAAAATGCGTCCATGATTTATCACCACTTTGACAATCATACTCGAACAAGGAAACGTTTAGTGCTTGGGTCATGGTGGGCTGCTTTTGATGTTAATCAGATTATTTTGTTCGAGAAGAATTTTGCACTTCCTCGCTGGTTTTGAAGAAGACATGCGCAGTATTCTACACCATTCTAGAATGCATCCATTCAGGGAAATACTAGGAGCTGTATGCTTGATACGTCGTCTTTATTATCGCCATTACGTCTTCTCTCTCTAAACGGATTGACGGTATTCTGGGGTTAAATGTTGAAAAGGTCGTCAGGTCGTTATATACTGTGCACAGTGTACTGTACTACACTTACAACTCTGTCACCCCTTCACAAGCCTTGATAGCTCCTCTCCCCAGTGAGAATGTCGGAAGTCTAGACTCTTTATTGGTCGTTAGTTGCGATTACACAAGCGTTTTAAGGGCTTATCAGATAAATGGTGGAAATAAGAGGGGAGTGAAACGATAAGCACCCCGCTTCTCTTCCCCAGCGATCCCTCCTGATGCCAGGTTGCCATCGTAGTGGCGAGAAAGTCCGCTGCTGCCGGAATTCGACGAGGGAACGGCAAGACGTTTAAAAGGTTTCGGGCATAATACGAGAGGAAAGACCACACTTGTGGAAGTGGCGGCCATTTGCAAAGCTATTGCCAGAAGGGCACTTCCTCCTGCGTCCTTGGAATCACCACTTTGGCATGAGAATACAATTAATCCTGAAATATTACGCGATATATTGTATTCACTAATCAAGGATAGTTGATATAATCCAATTTAAATTAAAATTTGGATGCAGAATTCGAATACTCACCTTCCAAGTGTCACCTGAATAGCTTATTAACGCATGAAATTTGGTATCTAGCGTTTTTGAATAATTATATCAGGCTAATTATAATAATTGGTCTCATACTTTACGATCAGAAACATAAAATTGAGCAAACAACCGCTTTAGAGTGGAGCCTAAAAATGAATAAATAAATAATACATTTCGGCCGCTTAATCAATTGCCGCATATTCACGGATTCCCTCATAACCTGGGAATATTTTTAAAAAACTCCCCTTACGGATAACATGTACTAAAATCATTTTCGCAAAATTTGTAGCTTGTAAGAAAAAGCTCCCATTCAGAGAAAGAGAGGAAATGAAAAACGTATTATTTCTGTTCATACTAATTAGTACAGTAGTAGACCATGAAAACCCACCTGCGGAAAGATTCACTGCTACTCAGTTGGATTATTAGCTGTTCTCAAAGCAGGAGCTAAAGGTCGACCTTTTCTTCTGAAAGCATTGATTATGTGACGTGCGGTTAATGTATACCTCACGCATCGCAGGCGCTGAACGTGAGAGCACCGAGTTTCGTCGGCATACCCCTAGCCTACGTTTCAGGAAACAATTTGGCCTAATTTTTGTTTTCTTGAGTTAAAAAAGTACATCATGGTTTTTCGTTGTTGGATTTTGGGCAATCAGGCGCGTGGGGTGTAATTTTCCACTAATTTTTGGACTTTGAATCGATGGATTCAGCGTCATCAATCGTCATCAAGCGTCGTCAATTACACTTTAAAAAGTGTATTTACATGATTTTATTTACGTTCAAATTGTTGATTCATTGTTGTTGAGGGACTTCTATCCCTTTATTTCTACTCCTCTGCAATGCAGCTGAACCACGTACATGAAGGTTTGGAAGGTTGCCAGTTGAAGAGGGAAGTGCAATTAGTCGTCTTCGTCCTTCACGCGGTTCCACTGTCTTTGACCTTAGAACGATTCAAGGGATCTCCTGTTTATCTCGTCTCTTCCACTTTCTGTCATTCCAAGCTGTGATCGTCTACTAATCCCAACCGAACGGCTCCGACCGATTATCAATTACCCGCCTATTCGCCGGTGTTCTGCCCTTGAGACGGTTATTCGCCAGGATCACGACACGAGCTCCAAACGCAAGGACGCCGACTTTCGGATCATACAAGAGGCAAATCTTCAGTTGTTCGCCACTTTGGCGGTCGTGACGGCCACGTAAATACCCGTTTTATCTCAGATATTTCCGGATGCCAGTCCCCCCTTCTCAATATACGACGTATCGTTTTTGAGAGGCGAGTCAACAGTCACTCGAGTGATCCGTTGTTTGCTGTGTCCCACGCGTTGGAATGGATCCCCTATGGATCGCGGTATGCTGCGGTGCCGCGTTGTTGTTGGTGTATTTGTTAATTTTACTTGTGCCGAGAAAAATCGTCGACATCCCTAAAACGGGAAAATGGGCTGTGGTGACGGGCGCGACGGATGGGATTGGCAAGTGTTTCACGCACGAACTCGCTCGTTTGGGTATGAACGTTGTTTTGATCAGCCGAAACGTCGATAAACTCGAAATTTGTGCTGGGGAAATTAGAGAGAAATTCACCGTTCAAACGAGAATAATCCAAGTGGATTTTACGTCTTCTGATGAGAAAATGTATTCGCGGATTCGCCGTGAGTTGGCCGGCATGGACATTGGCTTGTTGGTGAACAATGTAGGTATGATACACCGCCACCCGGACTATTTGCACCTGTTGGACGAACATCACGGCTACGATTTTCAAAATATTGTGAACTGCAATGTGACGTCAGCGGTCAACATGACAAGGATCGTCCTCTCTGGCATGGTCGCGCGAAGAAGAGGACTTATCATCAACGTGTCGTCTGTCCTCAGTCAACTGCCGTCTCCATTCGTGACAATGTACGCCGCTTGTAAAAGTTTTCTCGCTAAATTTTCTACCGATTTAGATCTGGAGTATAGAGGCATGGGTGTCCACGTACACCTCCTACGCACTGGGTACGTCGCGACGAAGTTGAGCGGTGTCGACACGATGGTCGGTTTTGTGCCAACGCCTGAAGCCTACGTCAGAACCGCGTTGAAAAGAGTCGCCTGGAGTCGCGACTGCGACGGTCATTTTGGGCATTGGATGACTCGTTTTTGGGGCCGATTCGCCTGGACCGTGTGCCCCTACGTCATGGAGAAGAGCATCAGGTACGTCTACCTTCGTGCACGAAACGAAAGGATGGCGTCGTGCGATAAGTGTTCAACCAGCCCCAGCGCGCCTGCCGGAGCTGTTTAACACTTCGCGTTATTTGTTGCTACTGCAAAACACCACAAACTCAACTCGATTCATAATTTGTCCAAAGAAAGGACTTTTGAGTCCAACCAAATGTTGGGAATCTGGTCAACAACTGACAGCTTATACTAGTTGACGACCATGTAACAGTTCCTTTAATTCGAATGGACATTACGTATTTAGATAGGTATTTGATAGAATATTTGTACTTTTACTTGACCAAAGTATTACTGTTCAATAACCATTTTTTTGTAAAACTTTGGCTATGTACGAAAGCCGTGGCGTCAGATTAATACTTGCTAGGTTCAAATGATATCCGTAATACAACCTTGTATGAAGACAAATCAAATTTCCCGCTAAAACTCTTTTTTTGCATAAAAGGGATTAATTTACGATTGAACTATTTGAAAACATGAACAATGGAACTATTTTGGACATTACCCAGCGTTATACTTGATTAATTTCTCTAATTTTTAAGACTCGTATTTACACCTAAATTGTGATATATTCATGTATCTGCATATTAGATAATAAATGTGAAGTTTGAGTATTTTTTTATCCCTTTCTTCTCGTCGTGCGATTGACTAATCACGTTTGTATTTGGTCTTAATGAAGACTTGAAGACCTCATGAACTATGATAGAGAATTATTATTGAGCTGAAGAGGTCCCAAAAGGAAAGTAGTTGTACGGAGGGATCGTTAGAAGGATAAAAGTATCCACTCGTCAAGATATTTTTGTATTCAGCTTTTACTCGGCCCAACGGGTAGGACGCCGAATGATCGCTTCCGCGCTAACCCCACTTAGTTGGTTCGAAGGCCATTCGATCAACTTGTCAGGCAGGATTTTCTGAAGGGCGTCACGAAATAAATAGCGGGCTATCCGCTTTGGTAAAAATAACTTTTTATTGAGTACGGAAAAAAATAATTAATTGAAAAAAAAAAAAATTGACTTTAAACGAACGTTACGTTTGTAAATGGGAGCAGACGGACTCCGTGAGTGGCATTTTCTGATCTGAATCACAAAATAACTTTTGTTCGATCGCACGAGAACAATACAACGTGACTTTCGGTTTTTGGCGTTCAGTTTATTGTATGACGGCCGACTGGTCGATAACGTGATGAGTTCTTGGAGTTCCATAAAGATGTTCAGTCAGAATGTGTAAAGAATAAAATTTGATTTCGTTAGTTTTCGCAATCATAATGCTGTCTGTAGTCATTTTAAGTTGTTTGGTGATACTATATTGGTGTAGTGATATTTTGCACCGGAGGTTTTTTCCTGGACGTGTTTTGGATTTGGCGAGTCTTGGCGGCTGGGCGGTGGTGACGGGGGCCACTGATGGCATCGGAAAGGCATTTGCTGAGCAGCTCGCTAAATTGGGTTTCAGCTTGGTCCTCATCAGTAGAAACAAGGACAAATTGGATGCCGTGGCGAAGGAGATCAGCAACAAGTATTCGGTCTCCGTGAAGGCTATGCAAGCGGAATTCACATTACTTGACGACGCCATGTACGCCGAGTTGGAAAAGGAAGTGACAAACGTGGACGTTAGCGTCTTAGTGAACAACGTCGGCATGGGTTACGTCCATCCGGAGTATCTCCACGAGTTGGAGACTCATCAAAAGCACATCTACCAAGACATCGTCAACTGCAACGTGGTTTCCATGGTCAGGATGTGCCAGTACGTGCTGCCAGGTATGGTCTCCAGGAAGAAGGGGCTCATCCTCAACGTATCTTCCGGATTCGCCGACATCCCCGCACCATTCCTGTCGTTGTACGGCGGTACAAAAGCCTTCGTGTCCAAACTGTCACAGGACCTCGCCGCGGAGTATGGTCGACACGGAATACGAATACACTGCCTCAAGACGGGCATGGTTGCGACCAAGTTGCTTCGCGTGCGAAACACTTCCTGGATGCTGCCGTCCCCCGAGCGCTACGTTGAAAGTGCATTGAAAGAAGTCGCTTCGCTCAGGTCACGCACGTCAACCGGATACACGGCGCACACTGTCACGCACAGGATCTTGTCCATCTTTCTTCAACTTTTCCCAGTGTTCTCAAAGAGGAAACTCTTCGAACTGGGTCTGACAAAGAGGAATCAACTAAAGGGGCGGTGCAAGAAGTGCTCACCTGATGCCATTCAAGCATCTATACAAAATGGACAAACAGAAATATTGTGATTACACAACAAAACTTGTTTGTTTATTTCTCAACCATATAAATTCATGCGTGTATGCACACAATATCCAAATCAAAATGAAGATGAACACTGCAACTATACGGAGATAACAAATTTTGAAATACAGCTTATGATGTAAGGAAACGACTCCCCTAAGGTAAGAACTCATCATTCCTGGCTTTCCGGCGATGTCATCAGCGAAAAGTTACGGTGTACACAGCTGACTCACAGCGATAGACTTGTTTGAGGTGTGATATCATGCATAAGAAATCAGATGAACATTAGAAACACATTAAAGATAAATTAGGTATTCACTTGCTGAAAGCATTTCCAAACATCATGTAAACTGTATGAAATATATGTATTCACTTTCTAACAAGTGTTGTTGTTTGTATAATGCCTCGTCTTATTGTGATTAGCACGTCAGGAATCGTTGCTGTTTTGTATTGTTAGGCTTCTTGGTAGAATTATTCATTGATGAACACACAACTTACATACTTCTGAGTTTGGAAGCCTCAAGGCTATTCCTTTGATCTTCAACTAGTTCCCTTAGTATCATTGCTGTTTGTGTCCTTGGCATTCATGTTTTGTTAGGTGCCTGGCACGTAATTAAAAATCAAAACCCAATCAATCGATAGACAGGGCTGTTGATATCACTACACGGCGTTACTGGTGGTGACAACATCCATAGATTTAGAGTTCTTCTTCGAAAACAGCTTGCTGTTGTTGCAAGCACCGAATTATCAGCATGATTATGAGCAATAAAATAACAGGGAGAGAAATAAGGATCGATCATAAGTACAGTGGCCTCGTGGTAACTCATTCAGTTTTCAACTGGTTTCCCGGAATCATAGCTGTTTACGTCCTTGGCATTCATCGCAATTCTTGATCAAATAATTCCTTGCGTAGGATAATACTATAACGCTAAGTTTTTTCAACTCGGGAAACAGAAGAAACGGAATGAAAAGTATCGTACTGGTAACGGAGTGCCCCAAGTAGCCATCAGTGACTCGGTGGCGGGTCACTTGGTCAAGAGCACTCCTCACGTAAGCAGTTGGAGTCGGGCTGAAGAAGTTGGAGTTCTGCTCTCCTACGAATCCGGTCAGCTTCGTTTTGACGAGTCCTGTCGTGAGGACGTGGACGTGGACTCCATGATTTCTGTACTCTAAACTCAAATCTTCGGAGAATTTGTTGATGAAACTTTTTGTAGCCGCGTATAAACAGTTCAGTGGCTGTGGTAAATAGCTCATTTGCGACGACACGTTGATAATGAGTCCTTTTTTGCGCTTGACCATCCCTGGCAGGGTGGCTCTTGTCATGTTAATCGCGGAAACAATATTTATGTTGACGACGTCTTGGTAGTAGTTCTCGTGATTAGTTTCGATTTCATGAAACATTTCTGGATGGTTGAGTACGGTACCGACGTTGTTGACGAGAATTCCAATGTCCTTCTCAGCCAACCCAGTTTTGATACGCAAATACGTCTCTTTGTCAAACGCGGAGAAATCCGCTTGTATGATATCCGTCGAAACTTTAAATTTGCTTTTGATTTCATTGGAGCAAGGACTCGAGTTTGTCAACCGAGCGGCTGACGAGAACCAGATTGAAACCTCGTCTCGCTAATTCCTGAGCAAACGCTTTCCCAATACCGTCCGTCGCCCCGGTAACCACTGCCCAGCTGCTGAGGGATTCCAGTTCGACTACAGTTCTTGGAAATATAGCGAAGAAGATCCTCCACACGACAAGGCCACCGAACGCCCACAGAAAATACAACCACATTGTGCAAAAGGAGTGTAGGTATTGGTTGAGCGTATACACTGATCTTGACACCTACATACCACTCGAGCGACTGATCTAAAACATGTATACCGTTAAATCTCGGACAGAAGGCCACTTGACCACTCTAATCGTGAGAAACCAAGTGGCTCATCATCTTATAAAATAACCTGTCACGGTACAATGACCATTATTTGTGCGCCCAGATTAGAGCACATCCAGAAGACTTGTTAAACTCTACTTTCAGCTGAATTTCTTCTATTTTTATTACCTTCACTGTATTCTCCCTACAACGCTTTGTTAATCTAGTAATCATGCAGAAGGTCAACATCAGGAGGGGAAAGTGCTAGGGGTCAAAATGTGTTTTTCAAAAAACGGATTTTCGGGGGTTTCGGCGATCTAGGAGTGAGGGGTATCACTTTCCGCTAAGTTTTGGCCGCTAAATCGATTGGAATGTGTCTGGGAGACTCCGCACTCACTATTTCTCCAATTTTCCTCGTGCTCCTGGTCTGAGGAACAACCATCCCCTGTAAAAGAGTTTTCCAGAGAAGAAATTTTAACTTTTTGGTGGATCCGACTCTCTCCGACTTGAACGAAAATTTGTCAATTTGAGGATCTATGATGATATTTCCAGGTTCCAGACGCAAAATGTTCCTTCACCGCCCACATTAGTGTTGGCTGGAGAAATTGTCCTGCAGTCAAAATCACAACCAGAGACTCATTTTAGGATTTTATTGATCTTCGAAACAATTTTGAAAAGTGGACAGGTGCTCAAATAATATTTTTTTAATAAATCATCCTGAATGACTTTTCTAAAACAACTAGGCACCCTCTAACCATCTGAGTCCTGAATGAAGAGTGTTGATGTGTTTCACGTGGGGAGTCAACTTCACTGATAAGGCCGGGGAGGCCACGTGCCGCCGTCACGACTCTCTTGGGACGTTAGCAAGTGCAAAGGATCCTCAAATCCTCCTATCTCTTCCCAGAGCAGTGGTCCATCGTCGGATAACGTCGGGGGGTCTTAAATAAACTCACATTTCAAGCTTGTTAGGGAGGAGGGGATAATCCCAAATGGACGGGGTTATATGACCAAGGAGTATTTTCTCAGTAGTTAAAGTGTAGCCCAAAAACCTTGGCCAACCAGAAATTCCTAATTTTGGTTTTTCCTACTATCCAACCATTCGTATTTTTGCATTTATATAAAATCTAATATTTGAACTTTATCCCCCCACTTAGGGAGATACAAAGCGATACACTCGCCAAAGATGCGTTGTTTGACTCTAAAAATCTTCGAGTGAGTGCGTTATCGGGGCCGGCAATATTTTTGTTCAATTAAATTAGAATAATTAACCGCGACAAAAACGACGAGAGGAGCTAGGAATAGTGAAATAAGGAACCAGAACACAAAGAGTAATAAAAAAAATAATAATTAAAAAAAAAAATATAACTCGTATACTCAGCTGCGACAAGTCTTATTCCGTTTTCGAGCTGATCTCTTTAATTATATTTCTCCGCCTTAGAGAAAAATTGACAAGTTTTATCCCCCTGAAAACCATATCGGATCGTGGCTTTGAGGAAAGCGAGCTTTTTATCCCGATGCTTTTCAGTCAGTTGAAATGGGACCGATTTCCCAAGTTTTTATCCTTAGAAGCATCTTGGAAATATTCAGTGACGTAACTCTATCCAGTTTAGAAATATGATACGATAGTAAATAGCTTGGGGATTTTTCGCAACCTGAAAAGAGATAACAAAACAGTCCGAGGTCAGTTATCGTCTGATTTTGATTAAATTCACCGATATTGATACGGAGCACAAGACGACCTTATCGTTGGGATATACCCCGGTAGCCGACTCTTATCGTCGATCGGAGTTCCCAGAGTATTCGAAAAGAAGAAAATCGCTTTCTGACGATTGCGTGTTGAGTCGAACGTTTAATCTTCCACGGCCTGTTTTATTTATGACTACGTCACGTTAACACAATGGGAAGTTTCTGTCTCGGTGTAATAGCCGCCGTCAGTCGAATTTGTGCCAACCTGGGAAATGGTCGAGTCTTGTCGGTGAAAACACATGACTCGAGTGGTATTTTATCGGTTGACAGGAATCAGCGGCGGCCGGTAACTTTCTAACGTTGTTTTGAATTTCGTTTTTTCGGTTTTGAGTTTGATTGAAAATGGACTGGCTGTTTACTGTGTTGATACTCGGCGTGAGTTATCGTGTGGTGAAGTATTTATATGAAAAGTTCGTTGCTAACGAGCCTAAATCGGTGGCGACGCTTGGCAAATGGGCTGTGGTCACAGGGGCGACTGACGGCATTGGGAGAGCGTTTGCGGAAAATTTCGCGTCCAAAGGTTTCGATGTGGTACTGGTGAGTAGAAGTCAGAGCAAACTGGAAACAGTTGCGAAAGAAATCCAAACGAAATTTAAAGTTTCGACCAAAGTTTTACAAGCGGATTTCACGTCGCTGGATGACCAAATGTACAGTCGGATCGAAAATGAGATCAAAGACTTGGAAGTTGGAGTTCTAGTCAACAACGTTGGAGTGAGTTACACCCACCCGGAGTATTTCCTCGAGCTGAAGAACAACCACGGGAATCTCTACTCGGACATAATAAACTGTAACATTTCGTCGACGGTGAACATGTGCCGCTACGTCCTTCCTGGGATGGCCTCCAGGGGCAGAGGGTGGATCATCAATATGTCTTCAGGCCTGGCAGACATCCCAGCTCCCATGCTCGCCCTGTACGCCGCCTCAAAAAGCTTCATATCGAAATTCTCCCTCGACTTGGGCGTCGAATACGCATCCAAAGGTGTCAAAGTCCAATGCCTCAAACCCGGCCTGGTCGCCACGAATATGAGCGCCATCAGGAAAACCTCCTGGATGGTTCCATCCCCTAAACAATACGTCGAAAGCGCCTTGGCCGACCTGGAGACGACCGATTGCTCCGAGGGTTACTTCTCTCACGTCCTCGTGATCAAGGCAGTCGTCTACATCACCTGCGTTTTCCCGGATTTCATCGCTAAACAACTAGTCAAAATCAACCTAAGCACGAAAAAGAAGGCGTTTGAAAAAATGCAAAAACTGCAATAATCTCGGTGACAAAGAAGATTAGCTCATTTCATGACATGTCAGAAACATTTTCAAACATTCGCAATCCTTTTAGGTACCTTCCTATGTAGGTATCAAAACTTTAAAAAGTTTTTGAAAATTATAGAAAAACCGCTGAAAATGTTGTTTAACACCCCATACAACAAACAAATCTTATTTTTAATTCTTCTTTGTTGTATAAATTGTTTTCTAAGTCAGCAATATTAGTCGGCTGTATAAAGAAACGGGAAATTATACACTCCTCTGGTGGAATTATAAAAGTAAAAACTTCTTTGAGTTGAGTAAATTTTATCTTGTTAAAGTCTAAGCAAAAAAAAAATAAAAATGAATAAACAAAATTGGAATAACTTGAAAATGAAGGTATTAATGAATGATTCATAGAAATACTTTTGATACTAGCTTACAAAAAAAAAAAAAAAAAAAAAAAAAAAGAATAGAGGAATTGAACATAGTAGGAATGTGCATTTATTCGTGTACCTAATAATTTCCTTACACATTTTTCAACTCGCATGAAACTGTGATTTGGGAAAGAGAAATAGCTATTAGTGAATGATCGGGTTTACATTGTTGTTGCCTTGATTGTTAGATTAATGAATGAAAAATCCCGGGTTAATTTTGTCTGTTTTCAACTGTGCATTGTTTTTCGACAATAATATCCTAAAATTATCCACGCCTCTGAGTAACTCAAAAGAAATTCATTTTCACGTGACGTCAGTTGAGATTATTTGAAACTAAATTGCTAGTAAAATGAGAATTAGATTAACCGCAACGGGTTTCACTACTGGTGGCAAATTATGTCTGATGAGTTGACTTCTTCGAATCGTTGAACGACACTCTGTTCCAGCAAAGAATAAGTGAGTGCCAATCAGTAGTCGTTGAGTAAAATGCCACAAGTGGAAAAATAGCAACAAAATTCTAATGAGCCAATTTGATGTTTTTTAGCCCGTTTACCTGAAAACACTCTCTTGAAATTCTCCTATTGTCGATGACACAATAGAATGAGGCCAACGGCAAATTGATACGTCAACAGTGGCCGGGTACCGTTTATTTGGGATTCTTTTTCGCACCGTTTCAATTCAGAGGTCACCGATATTTTTCGCAACCTGGTCCGTTGGTTGAATTTACTCGGGTTCGAGTTATTGAGAGAGCAGGTGGTTAAGGAGGGGGGGAAGGGGGGTACGACACTCGTCCAAGCTGTTTTAAAAAATTCCCACAATTGTTTCAAACTCAGGGTCTCACGTGAGAACCGTTCCTCACTATGAATGATAATAACGTTCAATATATTCAAACCGATTCTGTAATTAACTATTTCTTACGGAAATACGAACCTGGTGGTAGGCATTACGAAGATATTTAACTAAAAAAGTGGATATATGTTCAAACCTAACTCAAAATCAGACGTGATGTTGACGAGCGATGAACTATGGACGTCTATGGACAAATTGTTACGAAAAATGTGCAATTAGTGAACTCTTAAAATCCATTTTTAATAATTAACCGTAGTTATTAGGCTCAAAAGGGTTCGACGTAAAGTTAATGTACGGAATTATAAAAATTTTGGACGATTCAAAAGGTACTTCACAGCCTAAAAGGGCGGTCATTCCGAATTAGTTTATTGGAAAAAACGTGAAAATTACGAGAATTTTTCTAATTAAAAAGGCAGGGTAGGTCTTATTCTTGTTCAATCATTATCACAGCGATGAACTGGTTTTCGGACGATTCTGAAACATTCCCGTGGGACGTCGCTGTGAGAAGAGTACGAGTACTTAACAGACCACAAACGATAATTCATTTTTCAATAAAACGTTTCTCCTCAACAATAATTTTAATCAAGTATCGAGTGATCCGCACAATTAAAAGTGGTAATGTACTGCCTAATTTTGTGTGATTAATTGTAATATTCTAGAATTTATATCAATGAATTGCCTTCTTCACACAGGTGCCATTTAGAGGGTAACGTATTTTGTATTTTGTAAATCTCAAAATAAGCGTAGCTTCATTATCTTGATTGGCAGACGTCAGGCTTTAGCAATATCCGAGCACATTTTTGACCCGTCATTGAGCGCTTTTACAAAAATTATTTATTTGAACGCCCCTCATCAATCTATTGACAAAACCACGTCTATATATATGTGCCGCACGTAAATCTGAATGTGCTGTGTATTTTTCACTTTTGGTTGGTTATTCCATAAATATCAAAAAGTCGATCTCTCCGATTCGGCCCAAATTTTTTTTCTGGACGTTTCAAGGTGCCTAGGTCAAAATAAGCAAATTTCCGTCCGCCAATTGAATGGCGCCCACCGGAAGAGATGATGGGTCAAAATGGGTATCTATTACCCATTTCAAAAAAGGTTTCGAGTACCTAGGCGTGTGGGGTATCATTTTCCTTTAAATTTTGAACCCTGAATTGATTGGAGTTGCCCCTCTCTTTTAAATAATATATGGCATAGTTATAGTTTCAATGTAAGATGTGGACGTTCCAAAGATTAATGATCTGATGACTCTGAGTTGAGTCGCTTGATTGATGTATAACGAAGGCGTTAACCGTTCTGGAAGGTTAAGCACAAGACGGGATCTTCAGAGCTATCGATTTAATACATTTGACGTACTCGGAGCAAATTTTTACGGGGAAACCAACGTTGGGAACACGAATAACCCCAATTACACGAAAAGGCCTACAAAAGGGCTACATTTACCAAGAAGTACGAATTCACCCAATCTCGCTTTTGTAAGATTATGTACGTACGTAAATGTGCGTATTGGTACGTTTTGGGGTAGAAAACCAATTAGGACCTAAATAGAGATGACTAAATTCGCGATTGTGCGAACGGCATTGGACAAAAATGAAATAATTCCGCCAATTATTTTCTTTGGTCGATAAGAATTCAAGGACATACTATCCTAATATGAATAATCCAGCGAAATTATTCTACTAATTGTGGATTCCACGATCCCGCCTTCCACGTTACTAATCAAGTTTTCGATCTTCCAAACAGTTTCATGAGATCTAACACGACCCCGTTCACGTCAGCTACTAATATAGATGAATTCATTGGGAATTCAACATTTCTTTCCCGTTCCATCACTAATGACTCGGTTAAGAGGTGATAAACAATAACAACCAAAACGCAAACCGTTTTAAAGAACGATCTTTCTAATGATTCCAGGAAAATCCCTAACTAGCTTCGACTACAACCAGCCAACAGAAATTTACTAGAATATTTAGTGACTGTAGAAGAAAAATAATACGTGATTCATGAGAACACAAATATGATAATACCTATGCGGTCATTGAGGAAACATTCACGTTGCTGGGTCCACTTCAAATGGGAACAATTAGTGGACAACAGGGAGGTTCTTAACGGACGAATAGCGAAGGTGCCTAGTTGTTCATTAGGTCATCCACGTCACGAACGTTGATTGACTCGGATCCTGCGGTGAACAGGATCGTGTCACAGCGGTTGTTGGTTTCAATCAACATTGTATCTTCTCTAGTCGAGTTGACGAACGAGCAACAAGTACACGAACAAACCTAGATCAAGCCAGAGAACGGCGAGAGATCCGTCTCGATGTATTGTTAAGAGGTACACAAATTTAGAATGAAATGCTGAACTATAGTTTAAAAAAGTAAAAAGAGAAACTATTCTTTTTCCACTATCCTTTCCTCTTACATAGTCAAACATAAGCCAAACCAATTTGAATATTTTTCAATGTAAAGACGCTGCGAATCCTTTCACAGGAGTTGGTTATTCCTCGGACCAGACGCATAGAGACTAATTTCTTCAACATGGGAAAAATGGGGGGAACAGTGGTTGTGGTGGGTCCCGGACCCATTCCAATCGATTCAGGGTCCACAATTTAGTGGAAAATGATACCCCACATGCCTAGATTGCACCTAGAAATCTCGGAAATCCATTTTTCGAAATACACATTTTGACCCTTACCCCACCCAAATTTGGTCCGATCGGGCTGAAAAGTGTTGAGGACCAACTAGAACCAAAAACAGGTGCTCGGCCAAAATTTCAGATTTTTAGAAAAATGTCTACTACCAAAATCGGCGTGGATGGTGCACGGCGTACGGACACACGGATAACCAACCAATGAGAGATTTCCTCAACTAATGAGGTTGAGCATAATTATTAACACCTTTATTACGAATAAAATACCTCTAACCAAACAAACAACCCTCAGCAGACCAACAATTATCAAAGAACAACATTTAATCATGGCCTGAGTGCACATTTTTCATTTTTTTGACCCAACAAAAACCATCGGTAACTCTAATCTACTTAGATTTGTCCAACGAGGTGGAATCATCATTATATTATAATGAGACGCCTTTATCGTTCATTGGACGCCTTGTTAGAAGAAGTTACTTGAAGAAACAAAAGCAACCAGGATTACGTAATTTTCCATTTCATTACTACGTAATTTCATCAGCGAGGAACTGGAAAATTGGATTGAATAATTAATGAAGATCACGGAGGTTATAACGCGTTCAGTTGGAAATCACTGGATTAAATACGAGTAATGTAATATTCAAGAACGAACTAAATAGCGTGTCAAACTTGGCTGTAGAAATGAGCATTTCCGTCAAAAGGGAGGAATTTGTCTGGCCGTCTCTTCTGTCTGAGTTATGAATGACCTTCCTCTAAGAGCTTAATGAGCTCAACTGAGGGAACTAAGTTGAGAGACCATCAACAGATTATTTAAGAGGATTCAAGTCCGGCGTTGAGAGGGGGGTTATTGTTTTGGGCAGTCTGATAGGGGTGGAAGACGTATATGTGACGTAAGAAACCATCGTTGGTTGGTGTTCAGCAAGTTATGGAACAACTGCAGACAAAACTTTGTTCAAGAGTCCTTCCTACCAGGGTAAAGTCCCTTTGACGGTGGTGACCTCACCGCGGGGAAAACAGCTAAAACCCTCGCCCTCTCAATGGCTTTAGGTCGTCTAGAAGGGCGAGAAACTTGTAAGTTTGGAATGTCAACTGCCGTTTGAGTCCGAAGTCGGGGGTCCCTTTCGACGTTATTTTGTGCAACTTTTTCAAGTTCTCGTTTGCCGGAAAAAGCACTTCGGGTAATTTGAATATTGAACCTACTTCATACATTTCGATACAAATATGTGAAAGTAAGAAGCCCTCAGCCACCTCATGGCCAACACTTCTGGCTTTAGACCGTGCAAACGACGGCTACTTATGTCAGTAACCCACTCAATACTCCTTTTTGATCCAGAAGTCTGAGCCGATGCCATGAGCGTTGCCTACATTTGAAATCGAATGCTGGCTGTGCAACGAAGTGTCAGAGCCAGATGTCCTTGTACTGGCAGGGTTGATTCCCATCCATCTACTGGCAGCACAGAGAATACGGCTATAAGAGAAAAGAGCAAAAATACCAAGAAGCAGAACTGTGCGAGAGGAACGTGAAAAAACATTAAGGGTATGGCAAGAGGCCTGGATAGAAGAGATGGACTGAACGCCTTATTCCTAGTATCCCAGCATGGCTCGAATGGAAACACGGGGTGGATAATGACACAGTTTCTCTCGAGCCACGGGCTCTTTAATCAGTATCTTCACAGAATGGGAATAGTGAGTGCCCCCATTTGCTTGCATTTCCCCAAGTAGATGATAGCACACATTCTATGAGTGTTCCAAATGAGAGAGGGACCTCTGTACAGCCTCCCAACCTCTCCTGTGTGAAGATTCGCCATTGTGACTGGAAAAGTATAGCCAACTATATCGAAGTGATCCTAAGAACCAAATCCCTGAAGTTAGAGGAACTATGTTCATTCGACCTTGCGTGTTGGGAAACTCATTCAATTCTCTCTCTAAACCTCAGTTTGTTTAATATTGTTTCGGACTTTCTTTGTAGCTTTACTAAAAAGAAAAATTTTATTATCTAGATCGTCGTAAAAATGTATTATTAGCCTTTTCTTCGACGGGTCAGAGGCAACTCCTTGTACATGACCCGAGTCTCATTTCGCCCTCAAAATATCGACCTCACAACCGCAGGTTCTCCACAATAGACTGGTCTAGAAAAGAGCGTTGCGGGTTATCTACCGACTCTGCAATCGCTTGTGCTCCTTTATTCGAAACTACGTCTTGATGGAGGCCGGAAGGGAAAACGATGTTTTCCGGTCTACCAGCAAATGTCAGGGAAAAGGTCACCTTTGGACACGCGGCATCGACTTTCCTTCACTAATTCTCGACCTAGTTCTTCGACTCCGGATGGTTTCCACGTGCGGATGTGTATTCGCGGGAAGAAATGAATTCACTGACATCATTGATTGATTTTTATGAGCTGAACTGCTCACGCTACAAACTGCTCTACAGTGGTAATTATTAGGTGGATCCCGGTCGAATGGTAAAGTGTAGGTTAGACATCTTCAGAATGATCAAAGGAAAATAGTGGACAAACAACTTTTTTTTTTAATACTGCAATACAAGGCTCACCACATATCGTCATTAGGAAATAAGGAAACCAGATAAAATTACCTGGAACAAAATAATAATATAATTAAAAACGTAACTTTTTAAAATCATTTTACACATAAAAATAACCTTTGGACTTTGGCTGTTTTACAATCTGTGGGGCTGATCAAATAATGTAGAAATGACCATCGTAGAGCCTCAAAATATGTTTAAAATTGCTTCTTTTACTACTAAAGTGGTTCTATTTGTATATTAATGTTATCTATTATGCATTAAATATGTTTAGTTTTGTTGGGCCGTGCAACTACATTTCAAAAAATTTATTTGACAACATTTTTTACACGAAGACGTCATCATTAAGCCAACTACTAAGGGTGAGAAGGAAACTTCAGGAGTCTGCACATACAAGGGCTGAGGGTTGGTGAGAGGGTGAACGTATAGAAGATCGTAGAAGGTGGTGTATTGTGGTGGATGTACTGTACAGGGAACTGGAGGGGGTAGGCCAGGGGCCAGGACTGGAGAATAAAGAGGGCAGGGTGGTAGACTGAGGTGGCCAATTGTGAGGATGGGGTGGAAACTTGGGTGGTTGAGTGTATTGTACTTCGGGCTTCAATTTTGAGCAAAAATATGTAGTATATTAGGGATTAACGGCAGTTAAATGTGAAGGTTTATGTAAGTATCTACTTATACCAAATTTGAGCATATATTAATAGAGTTTTTTAAATATTAAAGTTATAATTATATTTTATTAATTTAAGCAACGTTAAATTAACGTTGCCATTTCTATCGTAAGGGCTGATCTCAACGCATTCTGTCGTGAGAACGCGCAACGTGTGTGACATCACAGGTGTGGCTCATTATTTTTCACTGCCCCAACCTTGTATTGGCAGGAAAATTATGCATAACTTTTCTCAATATTTGTACAACGTTTTTTGGCGATGACGTTTCAGAATGACGAGGCTCATTAGATGTGCTAATGTTCTATCCAAGGATGCAAGGCGGGTGAGCGACATCATCAACTCAACATTACAAAGTAGGGAATGCGAAGTACAGATGAAATTGTGATGAAGTTCATTCTTTGTATTATAACCTTCAAGCAAGTAAAACCAATCTAATTAATATCTGCCCGGATATTGATTTTCTGTTTTGTGTTAAGTAGGTGTCCCCAGAAAGGCTCATTCGAATGGTTATCATAATAAAATTTGATTGGCATAATTTTGAGGTCACAATTTTGCTAACCAATAGAATAAATCACGAAGCAGTGAACCGTCCCAACCGCCTTAATTTCCTTCTTTCGTGCCGCCTTTTGAGCCATCAATCTTAAGCCGGAATGAGCTAAAAGAGACCGGAAATTTAGACGTTATCTTTTCGCCTCACCGGCTGAATTTTCTCCGCTGATTACCCTCATCACTCGCAAAGGCGGTTGAGTGAGGGTATTGTGATTTTGCAGGTAAAATGTCTGACGTTGTGGATGCAACCCCTAAGAATAATTCATCAACGTCTGTGAAATATTATTTCGCGTTATTTTAAGATAGATATTATAGAGGGTTGAAATTATTCTGCCAACGGTTTTTCACGAATAAAGTGAGGAGGAGCGTGAACTCCGAAGAAATGTTTTCATGCCATACTGAGCTCTAACCCCCCCCCCTCCCTTTACCTATCTAACCTCCTCTCCTTCAAGGTAAGTCTCTAATGGGGAAAATTCAGAAATTATTGTCAAATAAGGTAACTCAAAAACAATAATTGAATAGTGAGGCTAATTATTGTTTGTGTTTTTGCGGTTGTATGTTTCTTCTTTAACAATAAATGGTTTTCAATGAAAATAAGAACATTGATTCCTCAAGCCTAAGAACGAATCCCAAAAAAGTTCTCAGCTATCGTGTTGCTGACCAATGAATGTACATAGTATGTACTGATAAAATGAGATGCGTCCCCAGGGAAATCAAGAAAAGAAACAAGAAGCCAATTCGCTTAAGGGTGAAATATTCATTAAAGTTACAAAACTGTTGTTTAGAGTAAAATTATCTATCATGAAACATTCCATCACTCAACAAAAAATAATGTCCTCTTATTTGAAGATAATAATCAATTTCGGTTGCTTATCAATCTCTCAGATACGGCCAAAAAAATTTTCGGGGGCGTTTTAAGATGTCTAGATCAAAATAAGCAAATATCCGAGCAGAAATCTGACCAATATTGAGGAATTAAGAGTCATAATGGGTTTTTCAAAAAATGAATTTTCGAGATTTTTGGCTGTCTAGGCGTGTGGGGTATTATTTTCCCCATAATTTTGGACGCTGAATCCAATGAGACGTCAAAATGGGTTTCTATCTACCTATTTCAAAAGTGTATTTTCGAGATTTTTGGTATTTAGGCATGTGATGTATCATTTTCCAGTAAATTTTTTACGCTGAATCGACTGAAATGAGTCTGCATGCTCCACAACCAACCCCTGTGAATGAATTTGCAGCGCATTTATTGTATGATTTCTTACATCTTTCGGTGAGCCAATCAGTCAGGCAATTTCTATTTGAAATTCAAGCTGATAATGCAACCCCTACTCGCTTATGTTTCCAGAGAGCAGGAACTCCCGGCATTTACCAGAAATCCTCAAAAACGTAAGCTTAACTTTTTCGAATTTGAGGACCCCCGGACACCCCACATTTCATTCAATTTTCATCCCTCCCATTTAAAATTTGACGTCGCGTCTCGGCGTATTTGTTCAACCTGCTCAGGCACCAGTTTTCGCGAGAACAGGTTAATGAATGACGGGAGTTTCTAGTTGGTTCGACCGAATATGAGGGCGGTGCGGTGCGATGATCACGACTCGTGGGAGGGCATCGATCCGCTGACGTCATCAGACTCTCGTGAAAACTCCCTTCAACTCGAGAGAAGTACCCCGTGCTCCCTAACCCTTCTTACTCCCACACTTCTGTTCGGTACTTCCCGTCTGTTGTTCGCTTAATTATCAAAATTTCGTCACATCGAGGCTCTTTCAATTCGCCGATATATCCACTCTAAATCTCTGAGCAGAAAATAAATGAAATTGGTTGACATATAGGAGAAATAAGACTCATATTTCTTTTTCAATTTGATTGATTTTTCATTCGGTTTTCATACTTGAGGTCAATACGATTCACCTGATAATTTGACATCTCGTGTTACAATATTCAGAAACCAAAATGTCCACGCGCATCACTGAAAGTAGACTTTTAGTAAGAATCTGAAATTTTGATCCGTGATTACATTTTCGAAACATGTTTTACTCAATCACCTTGATAGAGTCAGGACTCTGACGTGAATGGGGTGTAATTTCACTAAATAACAAACGCTAAGGAAATTATGATAGATTTTCAACCGGTTGCAACTAACGCAGGCCGAACGTAGATAGAAGGTTTCTAGAGGAAATTTAGAAAAAAAAAATCATATTTGAAAAAAAAAAAAAAAAAAAAAAAAAACTGAAAATTGTAAGGAATTACTGTAAGGACCTCATCGATACTCAAGCAATATCTAGACTAATGAGGTTCCATTTGCAGTGTTTTTCATCTAATAATTTTCGTTACTCTGTCCCCTTCACCCTATTCATTCAGCTGATAGAAGCGCGCTCTCAAAGACTAATTAGGAGGCTAACTCCACAACACAAAGTGTACAAACCATATAACTCATTTATGCGTTTCTCCATCCTTTTACCCATCCCTACGGGGTAATTGAAGAGTTTCTAATATCTCTAGTGGGACCTCTTTCAAGAAGAATTTCGAGTTTAATAACTCCCCCAACTTTTGAGAAGTTAGATGCAGAGTTGCAGATGCTGAGATAATGTAGATTGAATGCCCCTTTCGCTTTAAAGTCTTCACAAGGTAAGGGGTGTAATAGGTACATCAAGAAGTGCAAAAAGCGATGTTAATTATGTTCGAAACTTTCGACGCTAAGTTGGCGGTGATCTTATTCTCTCATAAACGTATTCTTTATTTATAATTCTACCACATTCGTCGTACCTTTTGAACCCACAGTTGCACTTTCTCAAATCTCTATCGTACCCTCTTCGTCAACCATTTCTCTTCTTGTTCTTCTTGTTCTTGACAGGATTGAAGTCAAGTTAAGTTACGAGTATTTATGTCTACTCCCTTTAAAAGTCCCCGACCACCATACGTAGCCGTAAGGTACACAACATTAACTTCCAAACAAATTAAAGCCTCTCTCGCCCTATTTATTTATACTCTGAAGACGGCAAGATCGTGATTTTCTCGACAAGAATGATCCATAAGTGATAATATTAGGTAGTAATTAGGTAAATTTTTTAGGCGAATATCAATCGTAGGTACTCAAATAATGGCCGCTATAAGTTGTATACTCTTTAGGAGAGTTTTCCGCTCTGGCTAGAGCCAAGAATTTAGCTGGTAAGGGTTGACCGACCATATTTAGTTGCGTTGAGGGTGATTATCCCGCATCATGATACTATACGGAGATCGATATTCGCCATCTAGCTCAAATTTTGAAATGATATGGATATCATGTGAGCGTCAGACCATTCGATATTACCAATGTACTCGTATGTCCTTCGAATAACGAATTGCAGCTTTGCCGTGCGCGAGGGGCTTACGAGTACGATTCGCTCAAAACCAACTGATTACAGACGTGACTCTGCTTCCTGAAAAAGGATCGTAACTCTGGTGCTGTTCAATTTCCCAACTTCAACATGCCGTCCTAAGTCACTAAGGTTCTTCCCAGGAGGCAGACGCTCCCCTTGTGTCTTCAGCATTGGCCGTTTTGTATCCGACACGCCTTCTTCCGCCTCTAAATCAAACAAGTTACCCTCTGCGGGGGCTGGGGTGACTCCTGGTTCGTTTTCTTATTATTTTCCCTTTCCCTCTGAAAAAAAAAATTGTCGTTCCGATCACGGATTACCGTTTCCGGGCGCCCAATTCATCGTAAACGCATCCCTCGAGAGCTGAGTCATCGCCAGAGGGATTCATGCTACCCGCAAAGAAAAAATATGTTTCGTCCCCGAAGTAACTTTCTAGAGGAGGGAATGATAGTTGGTCTCTATAATTGTAGCTCTTTCCACACGAAAAATATCGCGTTGTAAGCACTGGTTCCATAGCACAGAGAGATCTGATTTTGGCCGATGAAGCTCTGAAAATAACCCAAAATGTTTAAAAAGCAGCGTGGAAATAACAAAAATAAGTGTTCTCCAGATCATTATCGCTCAAAAAATACATTATTTTTTCCATAAACTTATCATTTCATTGACTTTTCCGATTTCTTAAGAGAAAAATGAATCGTTCCTTCCGTTTAGAGTAAAAAGATCTTTGTTGAAATCCAGTTGAAGCGCATTTTTGCCATAGCACGTCAGTGTGAAGGGATTTTTAAAACAATCATAAGTTTCTATTTATATTGGAAGCCACCGATGAACCTATGGCCAACTGTATTAATTAAAAGGATATTCTTCTCGTACGGCGGCTACTTTGATCCTTCACTTCCACGAAGTGAAGTCGGGTTTTCAATTATCCTATGTTGACCTTGCCCTTCAGTTATTTTTCTCGCAATATGAAACATTAAAGGGTCGTCATACCCCTCAAATAATATTCCTCTGCCGGTGCGGGACCTCAATAAAAACCGCTGAGTCTCTGGGTGCGCCAAACCAGGGAATGAGATCTACAAAAACTTTTGATATTGCACGAGGAGCCACCGCCGAGTATCTCAATGTCAATTCAACCGGTTGACCCAGAAACGTCAACGAGGAACCGAGTTTACTCCGACAATATTCGGAGTCGGGAATGAAGTTATAACTTTGATAACAATAGCTACTTTACGGGAGAGCTTGTTATCTCTGGAGATGAAAACCTCATTGTTTGAGCTTGACGGATTCATTCGTTTCTACTAAATAAATGATAGCGCTACGAAGATAAAGCTGCGAATTCCATATATATTATTTAAAAAAAAAGTTTTTTATTCCTTGGTGAGCCGTTATCAGTAAGTAGGTAAGAGGTAATAAAAAAAAGTAAATGTATTTCCTATATGAGATATATAAACCTCTATTTTATTTTCTTCTCGATATGAATGACTTGGAGCTGAGTCGTTCCTTCAGTACATAGCTGTAATATTTGTAGTTTCGTTTTCTATTATAAATTACTCTGAATTTCTACTACAAAATAAGTGGGAAATGTGTGAAAAATCACAGGGGTTGATTATTCCTCGGATCAGGAGAAATGAGACTCATTCAATTTAGATTTAAATTTAGAGAAAAATGGTAACACGCCTAGGTTCCAGAAATCTCGAAAACCCACTTTTGAAATAGATAATAAATACCCATTTTGACCCATAACCTCTTTCAGTGGGCGCCAATCGTTCTGGGACCCAATTCATCGGATTCATCGCCCAAAATGTAGTCGAAAATGAAAACCCACCCGCCTAGATCGTCGAAAATCTCGAAAATCCAATTATCGAAATATCTATATTGAGCCCCTAAACCCCCCTTCCACCCCAATTTGGTCCGATTGGGCTGAAAGTTTTCGAGAACCAACTAGGGCCAGATGCGGGTCCCTGACCAAAATTTCAGATTTTTAGAAAAATATTCACATGGGCATTTAAATTTACTTGTCAAATCGAGCTCTTTGTGACTTTCAAGTGATCAGAATTGATCAGTGATGATAACGATCCCACTTCCCCTCCAAACCATCCCCAATAGACCGTAGGGCGAATAGAACGTCTTAAAGTTCAAAGAAGCTGCCGTCAAGTACCAATGTAAATTGCACTCCTCCTTTTTCCCTCTGACGTTGCAAAAGGCTGTATCGCATCAAGAATAAGGGAAGAATGAAACTCGGGAACTTACTCCGGTGGAAATTCATTCCCTTTGTTCCAAGCTCACGGTGTTTTAGCAGTAGTTCCGCTCTTTGAGAAGTTCCTTTCCCGCTCTTGTGAATTTAGAAACTCTTTGAATATTTTCTACTGCCCTCGTGGCTCAAATACACGTAGGTGGAATAAATAAAGGGCTGCCAAACCACGGCGAGGTTGTGGTTCTTTTTCCTGATAATAATTCCTCGGTCGCATTCATGAGGCTTGTGATTCATCACGTCATAGTCTTCCGTTAGCGTTTAGTAATGATATATAGCATTTACAAATTTATTTCAACCCTATTCAAAATAATTTAAACCCTTTAATAATTTAAACTTTTTACAAATTTATTTAAATCTTTTACAAATTTATTCAAACTCCTCGTGGTCCATTCTTAATAACCTTGAAACTATTTTTTCTGTACTTTGGAATAATTTTCCTTGTGTTCCTACTTTATATCTGATTTCTCAGTGGTATCTTTTACACAAAATCCTTCCTCATACAGTTTTACAAACAGTTGTTTTTTTCTTGAGAAACTACTTCATACGTCCCTCGCCTAAATCCAGCATTGCGATGAGGAACAGGCGTGTCTGAGAAACTAGATCCGCTTTTAATTTTGACAATTCTTTGCACAGTTGGGCGACGAAAAACGAAGGAGTCCACACTTAAATCACTGTCAGATATTATGCTCTATGTTAATATGTAATCTAATTGTACTCCAACAAAATTTGGCTTATCTAAACCTCATCAGAATTCGCTATCAGGAGAGTAGAAGCTTACTGACATATAGTTAGGTACGTGGGAGAAGTTATTGGATATTGGTCTCAACACTCAGTTGAAGTACATTTTAAATACTATAAAATGAATACGTCATCTATCTACACTATAAACAGACTTATCATTAAAACCTCTAAATACCCCTGGAATAAACTCGCCATTTCAAAGAGAATAGTGGCCTAATAATGGTCTTAATTTTACTTTTTGCATTTAGCTCGATTGCGTGTCTGTATGAAGAATGAAATAAGAAATGATGACCGTGAGACGCTAATGATTGACCGAACTAAGATCAACAAAATGACTCCTCAAAACGGACCGCAGAAGTGGCCTTCTGACTGATCATCGTGACTAGGCACTTATCAAGTCATGTGTTTGGAAAAGATAGTATAGCGACCTCCAGGGGAATCAGTTGCTCGACTGGTGTGCGGGAGTCAAGTTCAGTGTATACGCTTCTCCAGTAGCTACATTCCTCTCTCACACAATGTGGTGGTATTTTCTGTGGGCGTTCGGTGGCCTTGTCGTGTGGAGGATCTTCTTCGCTATATTTCCGAAGACTATAGTCGAACTGGAATCCCTCAGTGGCTGGGCAGTAGTTACCGGGGCGACGGACGGTATTGGGAAAGCGTTTGCTCAGGAATTAGCAAGACGAGGTTTCAATCTGGTCCTCGTCAGCCGCTCGGTTGACAAACTCGAGTCCTGCTCCAATGAAATCAAAAGCAAATTTAAAGTTTCGACGGATATCATACAAGCGGATTTCTCCGCGTTTGACAAAGAGTCGTATTTGCGTATCAAAAATGGGTTGGCTGAGAAGGACATTGGAATTCTCGTCAACAACGTCGGTACCGGACTCAACCATCCAGAAATGTTTCATGAAATCGAAACTAATCATGAGAACTACTACCAAGACGTCGTCAACATAAATATCGTTTCCGCGATCAACATGACAAGAGCCATCCTGCCAGGGATGGTCATGCGCAAAAAAGGTCTCATTATCAACGTGTCGTCGCAAATGAGCTATTTACCACAGCCACTGAACTGTTTATACGCGGCTACAAAAAGTTTCATCAACAAATTCTCCGAAGATTTGAGTTTAGAGTACAGAAATCACGGAGTCCACGTCCACGTCCTCACGACAGGACTCGTCAAAACGAAGCTGACCGGATTCGTAGGAGAGCAGAACTCCAACTTCTTCAGCCCGACTCCAACTGCTTACGTGAGGAGTGCTCTCGACCAAGTGACCCGCCACCGAGTCACTGATGGCTACTTGGGGCACTCCGTTACCAGTACGATACTTTTCATTCCGTTTCTTCTGTTTCCCGAGTTGAAAAAACTTAGCGTTATAGTATTATCCTACGCAAGGAATTATTTGATCAAGAATTGCGATGAATGCCAAGGACGTAAACAGCTATGATTCCGGGATACCAGTTGAAAACTGAACGAGTTGCCACGAGGCCACTGTACTTAAGATTGATCCTGATTTCTCTCCCTGTTATTTTATTGCTCAACATTTGTAGCAAAAGGTTGTATGACTGATATTTGCTTGCAACAACAGCAAACTGTTTTCGAAGAAGAACTCTAAATCTGTGGATCTTGTCACCACCAGTAACGCCGTGTAGTGAAGTCAACAGCCCTGTCTATCGATTAATTGTTTTTGGATTTTTAAGTTCGTGCCAGGCCAAAATTTTTTTCTGGACGTTTCATGGTGTCCTGATCAAAAAAGGTCAATGTCCGTCCGCCGTACGCCGTACCCCGTACGCCGTACCCCGTACGCCGTCCATTGTCCGCGCCCTTTTTGGTAGTAGAACATTTTCTAAAAATCTGAAATTTTGGTCAGGGGTCTGTTCCCTGCCGAGACGGGTCCTCAAAACTTTTCAGCCCGATCGGACCAAATTTGGCGGGGGTAGGGGTCAAAATGTGTTTTTTGAAAAATGGATTTTCGAGATTTTGGGCGATCTAGGCGAGTAGGGTGTCATTTTCCACTAAATTTTGGACGCTGAATCCAAATAAATTGGTCCCAGAACGATTGGCACCCACTAGAAGAAGTAAGTGGTCAATTTATGGGTAAAAAAAAAGTTAAACACCACCTGGGTTCGAACTGAGTACCTTCCGGTTACTGCTGAACGCTCTAGCCACTTGCGCCATGGCGTAACCTAGACTAGGGCGAATAGCGTGTGGAAATGTGGATTTTTTAAGTTTCGTGCCAGGCACCAAACACTCCACACTTCACGATTTCTCGTTATTACAAACAATTCCTTGGCGGCAGGATGGAAGTGAAGTGTCGCGCCGTACTAGAGCACTTTCTCAACGTGATCGACCCCTCTGCACGTTATCAGATTGACATGATCGATAGCAGGCACACCGGCACTTGGAGGTCATCGTGCTTCGCCTTTCGACGCTGTCAAACACCTGGTGATGGCAGTAGGCTACCGTCGTTGACCACGTGAAGGACGAGAATTCCGTGTCACACATGCATACCAAAGGGAACACATGCTCAGACGGCCGAGTCGTGTCGTGAATCCACTGCTGACATTCTGGATGATCCTGGACCAGCTGAGACATTTCGTCTTAATTAACGAAAATGATACTGAGAAAAAAAGAGCCTTTTCTCGGTTAAATCCTGCTAATCAGGAATCTGATCATTTGTCTCGTTTATTTCATTTTTACTTATCGTACGTAATTTTTTCTCGGCTGTTTTATTCAAAATTCCTAATTTTTCGTGCATAAATAAATTGATTCACGGTTATTTTATTCTTTTCTCGGTTAAATCCAACCTTACTACGACAATACACACATCCATTTTCTTGGTGAGGAAACAGTTCGATCATACATTCAGTAAGCATTCATGTTCCGATTTTGTCGAAAGCGGAAATATATCGTGTGTCATCACCACCGTAATCCACTCAGCCCTTCAATATAACCCACCCCCATGCATGTTGTATGAAAACTTCCCCCAACTTCTTTGGCACCCTTCCTAGTGGAAGCTAATTGCAAGAGCATCCCTTCGTCTCAAGGTCATTCACCCTGTTACTACTTCGGAGTCTTGAAACGGTGCGTCATCCCGATTGTAATAAACAACCGCTTTCAATTGAAACTGTCTGACTCCAACACACGGCGTTGATTTTTACGTAAATTATAATCATAAATGATGGTTAAGGACAAATTTTGAGTGATTTTCCAAACTAGAAATAATTAACTTTGTGTTGGCCTGCGTCTATTTGCGGTAAAAGCTTCCTATAAAGTAAAAGCTATAGAAAACCACCTTCCCCACCAACATCCCCGAATAAAAGTTTACGACCAGTATTCATCTATCGAACAGTCCAAGCAGAGAGGGCAAAATATGAGATATTGTGGGCGCACATTGGAAAAATCCCCTATTTTTGCACATTTTGGGGGAGAAAAATCCAACAGAACACTACAATTAGGCTTCTTGATAATTACAAAACAATAGTAATTGAGGTATTTTAACTCCATGACTTCTGTAGACCCAGTAATATCCTTTCTCCTGTTCATGTTAAGAGCTGAACTAGAAGTAAAAAGAAGATTCAAGTAACAAGTTGTGCGTGCCTGGATGGAAAGTTAGACGATTCTGAATTGAAGAGGAAACTTTCGGGAAAAGAGAATTCATTATGGAAAGGAACTCTCGATTTTGAGAGCAACTTTCCACTTTGCTCGCTCGCCTTTCCATCGCTCGAATGACTCGAGAGCGCCTTCTGTTGGTCACCTGGGAGAGCCAAGACACAATTCAATTTGCTTTGCCCTCAAAACGGAAGTGCCTTCACAATAGTTGAATTCTACTTGGCACGTCTGCGACAAAGGAGAGAGACCGGGTATGGAAATTGACTCCAAAGGGGACCAGCTAATGGAACCCTTTTATCTCGGCACCACCTGAATGATTCATTTTTCCATCGGGGGCGAGCTGTTTCAGAATCATCAGGAATAGGGGTCGAGCTCGGGGCAGGACCCAACCGCCCAGACTCATGGGACGACGGTCATGATTGGACGTATTCACTACAACGGCGGTGATTCTCCAAAGTACTTTTCTACATGATTGAACTTTTCGTTGTGAACTTTATCTTCAACGAATACTCTGGAAGCCCAGTTCCAGAGACTTGTGCTAATTTAATCAGCATCATCAACAGCGTGATCAACATCGTGATTTTCCTTAGATTTTATCCAGAAATGCCAGTTTTAAGGCCCAAATAACCCACATTCTTTCTCAATAAATTCAAATTCCTTCTCAATGTTAATTCTTGATTGCATGAGGAAACTTGTATCCTCGTATGCTGAATGCGTATTTGCTAGAAACTCATAACTGAGCGAATCTACTAGGAAATGATATCCCCATTGCCCAGGTCCCCAAAAATCTCATCATTCGTATTGAAAATATCAATATTGACCAGTGACGTGAATCGGTTTACAGCAATCGGCCTGAAATTAGAGACAACTGTGGCCTAATTGTTCAATGCAAGATTCTTCTGTGTTCATGAAATTATGAAAAGTTGAATAATCAACCTATGTTTTCTAGAAAAACCCCAACAATGATGCCCCAAAAATTTTATTTCATTGCGTTTCAAGGTGTCTAGATCAAAATAAGCAAAGCTCGCCGTCTACGCCGATTTCGGTAGTAGAAAATTTTCTAAAAATCTGAATCTGATCTGAAAATCTGGATTTTTGAGGTTTTCGGCAATCTAGGTGCAATTTTCAACTAAACGTTGGATGCTGAATCAATTAGAATGAGTACAGGACACTTCAAACCCACTGTTTTCCCCATTTTATCCATGCTTTTAGGCCGAGGAATAACCAACCTCCTTAATTTTAAGTGGATATTTATGAGATGTACCTTGGTCAAAACATCAATCAAGTCAGAAATCTAACCAGAGTTGTCAAATGAGGCGAGATTAGTCATGGTCTCTCAATATTGCATTAATTGTTCAAATAATAATTATTTTGTGTCTTTTAGCCCCGTGCCTCGTTCTAACAACAACGTCATATATCTGTCCACAAAAATAGCTGAAAAAGTGATATAATTCAATAACAGATCTGCCTCTGAGAATGTGTGGTATCATTATTTTACTGGGGAAAAGGGGATGTGAAGGCAGAACGTGAAAAATACCTAGGACTTTTCCGAGATGGCGGGGAAGGGCCAAGGGCGTGAGATTGGGAGAAAACAGGTCGATAAAGTTCGAAGTGATTGAGGCTGCCTCGTGTCGGAGTGGAGAGCTAAAGACGTCACGGCAACTATATTTCTGCTTCGGATGTGATTGGTCAATTATTATTATAATCTTCAACAGTAATTGCCAAGAAAGTTTCTAGACGAAAGAGGGTTTCCAGGTTGGAGTATGTGTCTTCTAGTCGATGAACTCATCTCATCTGACATTAACACAACGAAATGGAGAGGAGTTCTGTATGTGGCAAAGAAACTGCAGAAAAACGGTCAGAATCTTACCAAGAACCACCAGTAGACGTAACTTGAACAATTACGTCAGCAAAACAGAATTTGAGAGCCTGGCTATAGAAGGACATTGAAGAAAAAGATTATTCAACTGAAACAACGTATTTCGGACCCAAGTTAAATGTGATATCAGAGTGTAATATCAGACCAAACTCATTATTGATGCAGCTGATACGACATTTTCACATGTTATATAACACCTGTTATAAAAAGCGGTCTCACAAGAGTTGACCTCCGGGTAAATAAAATACTCAACTCTTCGTTGACGGAAGATTCGGGAACCGCAAAAAATGTATTATTATACTAGGGGTGGGATTAAAAAAAAACATGAATAGCTTAGAACGCGGGCAAACAACTCACGACGTTCGGATCGATATAGTCGTTCGGTGAGAAAAGGCTCGTGTGCTGAGGTCACCTGACTGGGGGTGCCAGTAAGAAAAGAGTCGGTTCTAATTGTGCGACCTGCATCTTTCTACCCTTGGAAGCCATCAAGAAGACAGGGGAGCCTGAATCGAATCAACCCTTCCCCTATCCGCTATGAATATAATTAATTCAAGGGTTGATTCCTTTGGAAAGGAAGGGTGAGTGTCCACTGGGTGGCATTTCCCTTCTAAATGGCAACCTCGAACAGGGTTTGAAATAATTGGGGGAGAGCCGTTTGATGTAGGGTGAGTAGAGCTCGATCAAGGAGGTTAAAGTATAATAATACTGGAACACAACGTACAATGCCCCAAGATGAATATTCATTCGAGCACAGAAGACGCACGCGGGAAGATATACGCTAAAAAAGTATCTTCAATTTCCATTTTTTCACAACTTGAGGGTCCAAACCGGAGATTATTACCCAACAGTTCATAATGCTTGAATAAATATTCATTCAGAGCAAAACTGTTGTTCCTCGAGTAGGGCTTAGGGCGTCCTACTAACGGATTTCATCTCAAAAAGTGATATTTTTGGTGGTAAATGATGCCAATTAAGGCGAACGGTTTCATAAAGCCAATGAGAGTTGGAATACAGTTGTACTACATCTTTCACCATACTTGAAGTTTACCCTGAACAGAATTTCGGCTTGACTCCAGGGTTACACATATTTGGGAGGATATAATGGGGTTACTCTTGTTGAGCCCTTAAATAGTTTCGAACTCTTACTTTGTGAGCACAAGAAATGAAAATTGCCACCTGTAGGAAATATTGTGGTGTATTACTGCTTTGAGGAGGTCCTTAGGGGGATCATCCTATCGTACAAGATCCACTGGAGGACATACTCAGAACCCCTTCAACTTGATTTCCTCCGCTCATAGTAACGAACAAAGTAAAGAATTATGGAACATGTTCACTCTAAACCTGGTGAAATGATTACGGTTGAGATTTTTTTGACCTTGAATCAAGACTGAAGGAGAAGAGGCTTTGAAATAAGAGGATTATGGAGGGGGATTCCCAAGCTATGTTCGCCAGAAGACTGCGATGGGAAAGGGCCTAGGGGCGGCGGGGAATCTAGACCGTTGGCCTCATCAATACTTGAATCAGTAGAAAAGCCCAGGTATATTTTTAGGTTTTTTTTTTATAGAATTTTAAAATTGTATTAATGTTATTTGTTATATTGTTGTGCTGCTCAGTCGCTTTGCTTCGTCAGCAGACCCGAGTCTTCACCCCAGTCGTCACCATAGATTGTTCAGCAAGTTTTAAATAATTCTTTATATAGCCTGTAAGCCATATTTTTTCAATACAGCCATTTTTACTTCCTGCCCTTTACCCATAATTTGCTTAAATGTGGAGCCAATCATATGGAATCCAAACGAACAGAGCCAAGTTGTCCATTTTGGTTGGTTATTCCTTGAATAATCAACCTATTTTTTCATGCAAACGGTCAATATCTCCGATTTTTGCCAGAATTTGTTTCTGGGCGTGTGTCAAGGTGTCAAAGCAAATGTCCGTCCGCCGTCCGCCACCCTGTCCGTTTTTGAAGTGGAAAATTCTCTAAAAATCCGAAATCTTGGTCAGGACCCTAGTTGGTCTCTCTGGCTCTAGCTGGTCTTTGCAATTTATCAGGCCGCTCGGATCAAATTGGGAGGGGAGGTGCGGTCAAATTATGTTTTACATGGATTTTTGAGATTTTAGGCGCTCTAAGCATGCGGGGACACTGCACAGTCACTATTTTCCCCCATTTTCTCCATGTTGCTGGTTAGAGGAACAACCGAACCCTATGAAGGAATTTGTAGTGTTTTTCTCCTGATAGGCTACTTGATAAGAAGTTGAAAGTTCGTAAATGTGTATAATCATTATGTTGAGCAATATTCACCTGATTTTCAACTAATTTGTTCAAAACGATATGATTGTACGATTTCATACGCAACCCGTTCAATACTAATTCCGGCAAACTAGGTCGTAGAGAAACTGCTTTTTTGGCCACTGTTGGCTGCATTCCTCGTTTCTTCTCATATATTTTCTCTCAAGACGAAGCACAAAGAAGAGGGTAACTCGTAAATATCCCCGCTCAACGTCCTTTTCTCAGCAGTAGATCGGCCGTTGGGATTCCGAATTCGGAAAAGAATGGGACCAATGAAAAAGAAGAACTATGACCACATTAGTCTCTGACTAAGGGTGGGGTTGTGGTTGGGGTTGTATCATGCCGGAATCTAAATTTGAACGACCACGATATGGGATAATATAAATATAAAGAGGTGAGTTTAGTTCGGGATCGGAAATTGAACTAATCAGGTTTCACCTTGATATATTTGTTTATCAGTGCCTGTTCCTTTTTTGAGTAACGAAACCGAACTTAAGCCACCAGAACTCTGATAGATACTCGCTTGAATTTTTATTTATTTTATTTTTGGATTTTTTAAAAATATTTTCATCATCCAAAATATAGAAACTGAAACTTCTTCGCTTGCCTGAAAAACGACCTGGAAAATAGATGACCCTAACCCCCGCATCACTCTCACGTGAAGGTTTTGATCATGCAACACGCTCAGGGGAAGCCGGTTGAAACCAGAAACACCTACTTGAACTAGGTCGATCACAGGTACTTCAAAATTAATTCATTGCACTGAAC
Organism: Cyrtorhinus lividipennis; assembly: GCA_019603395.1. Lineage (NCBI taxonomy): Eukaryota > Metazoa > Arthropoda > Insecta > Hemiptera > Miridae > Cyrtorhinus > Cyrtorhinus lividipennis. The sequence goes on from CM034008.1 coordinate 16,671,557, forward strand.
GTTCAATAAGAACGCTGCAATACAAATGTATGTTTTCGAGATCTCCAAAAAGTAATGCTTAATTATCTCTTTTCCCTAGCAATTGATCTTTAAAAATTGGTTCCTAAATCTCGCACATATACAACTAACAATTTACAATGACATTTCCTATATTTTTCGAGATGCTGGCTAACGACCTCTTAAAAATAAAGTAATTAATAAAAATTTAGAAAAATTGATTTTGACTTGTGTTTCTAAGAGTAGAAGAGAATGTTGAAAAACTAAAGGGGGAGATCTCCTTCAAATCGTAAAAGATCCTTTGTGTGATTTAACAGATGTTTTTCCACCCTCTTCGGTTTTTGGCAGGGTGTGTGACAATCGGGCTTCACACATGTTTTGGTTTAGCTCATACATAAGCTCAAATTGCATCCTCATTCGAAAAACAAAAACTTTGGGACTCCAAAAGTGGCCCTAATTGCTTACGAATTTTGAGAATTTAATGATTATCATATATGTTAACGTAAGCACATTAAATGGTCACCCCTGAGAGCGTATAATATTGTTTTGATTGGTTTTGATGAGTTTTGCAATGTGGGTGCCACTCATCAAGTGGGGGCGGAACCAAAAATTTTCAAGAGCTTCTGTTCAAAATATGAGATTTTTTCAGCGTTTTTTGGACAATAAATCTAGTGAACTGAGCAGTCAGCTTTCAAAATCTATGTTTAAAATGCTTTTGAGGGACCAATATCAATGGTGACAATTAAGTTGGCTTATTTTTGCTTCTTAGCCAACCTCAGAATTTTAATGGTGAATTCTCTGGCTGTTCTTTCAATAAATTGCAATCGTACCACTCCTTTTAATGGATGATATAGTAGCATTAAACAATGAATTTTCTTTTGAACGGGACTATATTGTTAGAGTAAGTACCAAGATTATGTAAGCTATATTAAGCATCAATAATTTTCTTTTATCCGCCACTATAATTGTTTTAGGTAAAAACCACTGATGAGTCGTCCAAAAAATATTTATCATGAATATTTCTTATGGTTTGTTGTTCGTCATTATCATTGTAATTTAAATGCCCATCGTAGGGTGCATCATCGAAGGGTACGGATTTTAATTGAGCAACCTCCGCTACTTCACCATGAAAGAGCACGGAAAACATCGCGAGTCAAGTTCTTACAGAAAATAAAAAGTAGGACAATGGCGGTTTCGCGACCCACGTCACGTTCAGGTGACATTTATTGCTCCGGTGTTCTTCAAATTAAATGTTCCTATCGACCTGCAACATTCTTGACCTTGACCCTCGTCACCACTTGAGGTTATGGAAGCCTTCGAGCGAGTGGGAAACCCTGTTTTGATTCTTATTAGATTTACCAGGTCAAACCTGTATTCGTTTGAAATTGAATATACGTACATTTTATCATTCGTCAAGCTCTGGATCATGAGGCATGAAAAGCTTATCTAGAGTAATAAACGAAATTCAAGATGGAACTGAGATAAACAACGAAAGAATGGATTTTGTCAAAAGTATGAATTCTTTTGGATAATTTATTTATACCGTTGGTGAGGCAAGCCTTCGTTGAGGCCATACCACTAGGGGTAGGTACATAACTTACTGGACTTGAGTTAATTGTCCCAATGTCCATTTTGCAATAGTCCGATGAATGGAGTAGAAACGTTTTTGATGAAAATATCTAAATATCTAATTCTGGGTTAATCGTGATGACAGGGTTCAAAAGGAAAGGAAGTTAATCATGACGTTGGGAAGGTCGAATAATTTCTAAAGGGCTGGTGTGACGCAGTGCGCCTGTTTGTGGCTCCCCTGCCACCGTCGCAGCCGTGTGCTGAGGGGTGGGCTCATTCATAACTAAAAATGGAACAGATTTTTCTTCTAAAGAAGGCAAATAAAGCAACAGACTCCAAATTCGCCCCTCAGAGAACCGTTATGCTTCGGGAAACCCACGAGCTGCGTATTGAGCGGGTAAGGATGACCCCGTCAGGTGACCTGGTTTGCCACAACCCGTGCGCATCCAATGCGTTCTTATCAAGCGGGTGGTATATGGGGTTGAGTCAAGATTCACTTTGAAGGGCGTTGAGGTTTGGTTGAGAAAATTCTAGGTTAATCATGAGATTCGGGGAAGTCAATCGTGGAATATTCTGTTTCTACACAAAACCACTATTCAATCCAACCAGATACGGAATCTGCAAGGAATTTTGAAAAGTGGACGTGGTAATTTGTCATAAAACGTGATCCAACCATTGAAGAATTGAACGCAATAAACGAATGCATCTCAACGTCTTCCAAACCTGGCTTATCGTAATGCCCTGTGGAAAAGGATTAGCTGGAGATTTTGAGATGAAGCTTCAATTTGAGCAGAGCCATGTTGAATAAACGGCAGAAAACACAAAACGGAAAAGAATCAAGGGCTGGAAAACATGTAAATCGTACGGTCTAGAGCCATTACCTGCCATCCTTGGAGAAGTAAGCTTCTGTCCACTGTTCTGAGCCACATGACTGCATCGCCTGCTTGAAAGTCTTTCAATCTGTAGCACTTTGTGTGGAGATAGATCCCGAGACACTTGAGGAGTTCTGAAGTTGACGCCTGAATTACGGTCTTCTTCGCGGGGAGCGGCTGACTTTGGAGATTGGCCGGGAGAAGAACAGCTTTGGGAATCAACTTTTCACTGCACGTGTTATTGTTAGTATTGTTGGCACGAATGTCCAAAGCCGCCGAAGTGGGTATTGAGGTGGTGGTAGCGGATTTGACCATCGACGGGTAGTACAAGGTTTTTTGAATGTTTTTGTTTTTATCAACGATGGGATTGATGTTGTCCACCAATGGTGGGCGGTAGGCTGTGACGTTTTTGTTCTTGTTCTCCAGTTTCTTCTTGGAGTTGTTGGTCGTGGAGAACCTCTTCCATGACAGAGCGTTGATGAACAGAGAGTGCTTCTTGAGGGACTTTTCGAGAGCGTTCTTTTCCGAGATAATCCTTGAGTTCTCGTTGTTGGGTGGAGGAGCGGGCTGGAGCTTTCCCGACATGGCCTCTCTGTTTTTGGCGTTGTTCAGCTGCTCGTAGCTGATGTTGTTGAGCGTGTACTCCGTCGTTGGGCCGGCTGTCGTGGTCGTGTACACTGGTCGCCTCTCCCTGGGTGAGAAGCTCAAAACCGTTCCCATTTTTTTTACCGGTGTATCCCTTCCGACAACATCCCACCACGGCTCCACACTGCCGACTGGGGGTGGATTCTTCTCGCCACCCCCGCCATCGTTGTCGTGGAAACTCCAACCGCCTCCCCACCTTCAACCCTTGCGGACTTAGTCGATACCCAGCGCCACCCCTCTGGGGGCGGCCAGCAACGCTCTCAGAATGAAAATATTCCACCAACGTCACAGCCTCCTCGCCAACCCACCAATACATTGACTAATAAATCCAATGCGCCATTTCTCAACGATGTTTTGTTTGAGCGCAGACTTGGCGAACCAAGAAGGCACGAAATTAATGCGGTTACAATTGAAAATGCAAAAAAAAAGTTCTTTCTGTGAAGGCATACACACGCAAAAATGTTCAAGCAGAACCCCAAATGCTAAGATTTGCAATCGTGTTTTTGACTTTTTTGTTTAAATAAAAATTACAACTACCGTAAAACGACCGTGGACTCAATAAACATCTACCCACCGCCTCTAATTAAACAGCCTCACAGAGAGGTACTCACGAGAAACTCATCAATATCAAATGATATAATCCAACAAGCAATTTTAGACACCCCACATTTGTAGATTCTCCATCTCTATCAAGCAAATATTCTCCTCTGATCGTGAAATTATTTTAGCACTTTAGGATATTCGTTGTTGAAACAGATATTTGTTTGTTCAACTTACAAACAATCTTCGTTACAGTTCAAATGGTTTGATTCAGCTCCATCGTGTGGCTCGTCACATTTTTTCATTTTTATTTCGGGCCTTACAAAGGCGGAATAAGTGGGCGAGTTTCAACGTGATGCGATGTAACCGAAACGTGTTCATCGGAGGGTGGTTTCACGTTCCGGATACAGTCGTCGAACGTAATAGAAGCCGGACAAAGGGAAAACATCGGCCCCCAGACCTGTTATTTCCAATCTGTTTACAGCGGTGCATTCAGCTGTTCGGTTTGAGCGTCCCTACCAGTCACGTGCTGGGTGCTTACGACCTTCCAAAATCCGCTTGTGGACACAAACGTTGTATTTTGTGTTCGTAATTAAGCTGTCCATTCTGCCGGGGTATCAACACTGGGACATTCCATACGAATATTAGAGCGAATTAATCCCACGGGAAAATTCCACAGCTGGCTGCATTTCGTTTGAGGACTCATTTTCGTATTATAGACAATAGTTAAGGCGGTAAATGGACACATTACAAATTCACACAAAAACGGAACATGCACATTGCCCAAAAACAGTACCACTTCTTTAGAAATGTCTTATTATTTCATGTACTTACCAACTTATTAGTTGGGCTCCATACCATGAAAAAGAAACTATAGAAAAGTACAAGAGGAGGGCCCTTTATCACAGACCTGTTAGAAATTGATTTGCATACACTTAACTGCTCATAAAGGGAAGTGCTTTGATCAAAATTTTTCGCTTCAACAGGTAAATGAGGGCAGGCTAATGAAACACAGTCAAAAACGCTGCAAATTCCTTCACAGGGGATGGTTATTTCTCGGACCAGAAGTATGGAGACTCATTCCAATCGATTCAGCGTCGGTTGCATGAAAACTTAAATTGATTATTAAAAGAATAACCAAGCAAAACTGAACTTCGAAGAAATATAGTTTTCAATAGGTCTCAAAAATTCCTGAAAAAAAAAACCCTCAATTCTTTTATATTACGGCTAGTCTAATAATTATTAGAGTGGAACAACAACAAGAGTAAATGTTGAAGCCGTGAGGGAGACTTCAATTTGTCTGAAATCTCCACAGTTGTGTACACTCCTCGATTGATGTATAGGCTACATGTACAGACAACTTGATCGATCTGCCATGTTATTTTTTCCAAACATGTCGATCGAAAACCCTCCTTCCTGATGCATGAAAGGCTCTGCTGCTGTAAGATGCCAAAACACTCGTTTGTATGCAGTGCGGCTCACTGCTCACCACCGCATTTATCTTAATAATCGCTTAGGATATTCAACGTTTGGAGAGTCATGTCCTGCATGAAAATCTCGTCTCCCTCTATTTCCCAAAATAAAGTATCCTCCGCTGAGCTTTCGTTTATTGGAAGAAAATGTCTAGAGTAGAAATTGGACTGCACTTTCCATACTTGGTACTTGTAAAGTTGTGTATGCTGTTAACAGAGTAAGTATACAGCACAAATAAGCAAGTACACTACGTTCTATCAGCTTTCCAATGGTATAATAGAGTTGTAAGTCAATATGGTAATTAGGGGAAAAACGCTGCATATTCTTTCACAGGGTTTGGTTATTCCTTGAACCAGGCACATGGAGACTAATTTAAAAATAGATTCAGCGTCCATAACCTCTTCCGGTGGGCGCCAATCGTTCTGACCCTCATTTCATTGAATTTAGCGTTCAAAATTTAGTGGAAAACAGTACCCCACACGACTAGATCACCGAAAATATCGAATATACATTTATCAAAATGTATCCCCCCTTCCCCCTCGCAATTCGGTCCGATCGGAAAAGAACAGAAATGTTTTGAGGACCAACTAGAGCCAGAAATGGGTCCCTGAACTAAATGTCAGATTATTGAAGAATTTTTGATTATCAAAATTCCAAGAAAGAGCCAGGAATAACCAACCAAAACGTTGAAATTGATAAGTGTCATCTTTGGTCTCGAAAAATAACGTGTTTTGGAAATTGATGGGGGTTTCAACTTTTTGGAAATATAAAGTTCTTTCCAACGGTATCCTCAATTTTGATTTTATGGTGTAAATAAATGAAGATGTGGCTATTTTAATGACATGAAAGAAACGCTTGAAGGAGAAATTACTCTCAAAAACAAGCTTTTACAAAATATTCTACCATCGACTTTTCGTTGAAAATTGGTTGTAGAAACGATTCCTGAAGTTACTGGGACACCCTGTAGGTTTTGTTGACAATTTCGCAATCAATTATCATTCGAATTATTTTTGATTTTCGCAATTAGCTATAATTTTTGAACCGCAGCATTAAGACTGCATCATGACAAGAATGCATGTGATTTGATGATACCGAAGAGAAGGGAGAAGGGGGAGATATCTCACACGTACGGAGATAATGGGGAGGTTCTATCCCGACAGCGCGCGCAACCTTCTAGGATTTGGCTGGGGTGGCCGTAGCACAACACACGAGAAGTAGGAGATCAGGAGAATCGAGGAGCTTCATATGTGGTAGCTATATCCGGCTCTCAAGTAACATCATGACGTGTGTGGGGGTAATCTTCCCTTTATACCCGCCCTCTCCACGCCAATCCAGCCCGCCTCGAATCAATATTGGCTTTTTGACTCAAAATGTTTTGAACTTCTACGGAGACATGAAGTTAAATTGAAATCACATTTTAATCATTTTCCGGACAATAAATTAGGGACCTCATAATTGGATATCCACTTTGACCAAGAAAATTCGGGCCCTCTTAGTGGTGCCAATTATTATTCACCAATATTCAAGAAAAAAGTGCACATTAAACGTTTTTCTGAAAGAAGAAGGGTTGTTTTTATTGGAGTTTTACAAGGCCCTCTAAATCATTAGATCAATATTTACATCATAAAAGAAATGAAGAATCATTTTCGAAATTGCACCTTAAATGTAGGTAGAGGTCGCCCGAAACTGGATATACCTATATACCTACTGCAAACATGGAAATTTTTAAACACGGTTGTGGCGCCAAGTTATGGCTTCAAATATTCGTCAAAATCCTTTTGGTTGACTCTGCTTATTGCTCTTTCCTCATCAAAATAACCTAATCTAGTCGATGTCATGAGGCTTTTTCTAGTGTTATTATATAGCTTTCAGATCCATCTTCACCTAACGCTCGACTGTATACAATTCAACATCCGTCAGCATTTGTTACGACGAGGATTTAACTAAATATCATAATACTATCCTTAAAGGAATAATTATTCGTCTTTAGGAACCGTAATTCCTTCAGTTCATGTATAAAATCTGCCAGGTATGGAATTCCAAAAGATAAAACTATTATTTCTGATGTTTGAAAACAAGTTTTCAATTAAAAGCGATTTTCCCTCAAAACAAATTTGTACCTAATAAGACTAATTTGTAGTATAACACTCCATTGAATAATTGAAGTTAATATTCAATGCAATGGAATAACAAACATTCCATTAAATAAACTTCGAATGAAATTAAAATGAGAGGCATTCGACTTTGTTCGATAAAATACCGAACAAGCAACTTTCGCTCGAGATAGTAAGGTAAAATGCCTTGATTGCAATTTGAACGAAGAAAATTATTCTTTGAAATAAAAACTACGACAAAATGAGCTCTTAGAAGGAGTTACAAGCGCATTTTGTACGTATCGCAATTTTTATAAATTATTTCACTAAAAATTTCAGGTATATTGGGTTATAGTGACATACGCGGATAATATTCCTGATCGATATTGATGGAAAATCTTTGAGGAACCCCAAAATGCAGTTTAAACTAAACCGCGAAATCATTTAGATTTAATTTAGAAAACCAATGGCTCCTAGCAATATTCCCTTAGAGAACATCAATAAGTATTCCGGGAATGATCGTAGTACTTCCAATGGGAAAGTCTCCATCATGAAAATAGCAAATTTACCGGGGTTGGTTATTTCTTGGACCATGAGCATAGAGAAAATGGGGGAAAACAGTGAGTGTAGAATGTCCCGAACTCATTCCAATCGATTCAGTGTCCATCATTTAGTGGAAAGTTCTATCCCACACGCCTAGGTACCAGAAATCCTAAAAACGCGCATTCAAAATAGGTAGATAGATGCCCATTTTGGCCCGAAAATTCTTCTGGTGGGCGCCAATCGTTCAGGGGCCCGTTACGTTAAATTCAGCTTCTATCAAATCTCAAAAAACACATTTTGATACCCCCCTTTCGGGGGTTGTTCGACAAACTAGAGCCAAAATCGGGTCCCAGACCAAAATTTCAGATTTTTAGAAAATAATTTTTTACTGCAAAAACTGGCGTGTACGGCGGACAAACATTTTCTCATTTTGATCTGTACAACTTGAAACGCCCAGAAACAAAATTTGGGGCAGGTTGACATTTTGCATGAAAACGTAGGTTGAATAATCAAGGAATAACCAATCATGTCATGAAGATTCCCGTGATTCATGCGGGAGGCGGGTGGAGCGCCTTACTACCAACCAAACAAGACTGAAATTCGTTGGTACGACTGGAGAAGTGAAACCTTCCATTTCTTGATAACAAACCTTCTGTTCCTTCATCAACAAGACACGACATTGACTTTGACATTCATCAATCTGGAAACTGGTTCGGCGTTGATGTTTTCTTGTCCCTTGGTAATTTAGCAGTTGATTTAATTAAGATTCGTGAAGATTTATAGACGTTTGCTCCACTTCAGGAATTCCCGGTGAGGCGTAATTTTCAACGCTTTCGCCAGTGTGTTTGATTCATCTTCGAAATGGCCAATTTGAAAGAAGAACTGGACGAATACCTTGGTCGAAATAGCGATGCTAAACCTCTCCTCAACGGGCTACCCAACGTGTCGATTCCCAAAGTTGGCAGCTGGTTTCGGAAAAACGATTCTCCCGAAGAACAAGAGAGTTGGTACTCAAATGCTCAAAAAGACTGCTGCCCAACTCTGGTGAGTGTGAAGTTGCTTTCAACTGCTTATTGGACTGTCATAACAATATTGCAATTCTGTGGTTTACATCTAGTAAAATAATAATCTAATAATAATGATAATCTTATCACCTGAGCTTTCTTCTCTGAACTTATTTGACCCCCAGTCATTTGGTGCTCAGAAATGGCTGTATTGAAAAAAAAAAAGAAAAGTAATAGGTTTCTCGACAAATTATCATGTTTTTCAGTGTGCTGAAAAAAAAATTAGAAAAAAAATAAAAATTACGGCTTCACAATAGAAATTGCAAAAAACCTAAAAATTTCGGACTTTTTTCACAAAATTGCTCATAAGATGAAGAATATGCAACCTACTGAATTTCATCATTATTTACGAAATTAAAGTAGACAAAATTTCCTTCAAAATTCACTGGTCACTTTCAATTTTTGAGTGCAGGGCACCGCCGCTAGAGCGCGCTGAAAAAGAGCAACTTTTTAGCACTTTGCCAAAAACGAGAGAAACTCACCCCTGAGGCTTTCTTATCGTATTTCCTTCATGAATACGCGTTTTATTCATATTCTATGGTGCTTACAAGACGAAGGAGCCCTTGAAAAGCATAGCACACGGAGTGATAGGAATTCATGAAGGTCCTTGTTGTTATTTGCGTATCATATAGAACATGAATGAAACGTGTATTCGTAGAGGAAATACGAGTGCCAAAAAGTTGCTCTTTTCAGCGCGCTCTAGCGGCAGTGTCCTGTACAAAAAAAAAAGTGACCAGTGCATCTTGAAGGAAATTTTGTCCACTTTATTTTTGTAAATAATGAGAAATTCAGTAGGTTGCATATTTTTCAAGTTATATGCAATTTTGTGAAAATAGTCCGAAATTTTTAGGGTTTTTTTTGTAAGTTTTATTGATAAGCCTTCATATTTTTTGTTGGTGAACTTCAGATTCGGATGTAGGACACCGGAAAACATAAGAATCCGTCGAGAAACCTTTTACCCTAATTATTTATTGTAAAAACTTCCAATTGACTGAGCTACATATTCTCATTTTAACAATACGTCAGCGTTTGTTGGTACACTGCGCAAAAACTCGGTTTACTTATTGTGTTTGTTTTTGTTTCAGTCGAGAATGCAGAGAATCATGGGTTTCTGCATATGCCTCGGAATGGGAGTCTTCTGCTTCACCATAGCCGCGCTTTACATTCCGGTGTTACTTCTCAAAGCTCGGAAATTTTCCCTTTTATACACGATGGGCAGCCTCTTCACCATATGCAGGTAACTTGATCTTATTTGGAGCAATATACTGGTAATAGCTGCTGCTTAGGGGTGACGAGGAGCGACGCTCAGGTTGCACAACATTGGCTGAAGGGACTGAATTCCCCGAAAATTCCTTTTCTGAAGCTGTACCTAGTTATATCGTACAGAAAAATTCAATAAATAAATTAAGTAATAAATAAATAAAACCCGTTGCAAAATTTCTCCCCATTTTGAGAGCGCCAGTACGTCAGGGACCCATCTTGATCGATTTAATGGCTACGATTTAGTTCAGAATAATACTCCACGCGCCTGCAAGAAATCTCGAAAACTAATTTTTTAAACACCCATTTTGACCCTTATCCTCCTCTGATGTCCAAGAATCGCTTTGGGAGGCGTCAGAATCGATTGAGTGCCCAAAATCCACTGACAAATGATTGTCCACGCATCTAGGTCTCAAAAAATTGGAAGACTTCATTTTCAAAACAACCATATCCTCCTCCGCCGTGCCTTGTGTTCAAAAATGAGTTGAGCTCAACTAGGACCCAATATAAGAAATTTGGATTTTGAATTTTTTTATTCAAGCATGTACAGTCATTTTAGTTTTTATTGGTCTGTCGCTAGTTCTTGAATTTCTTATTTTTGTATTGTATGTAACAGATGTTCGTTCATTTTCCTCAAGTTTTCCTTCATAGAAAAATAAAGCAAAATGAAGTTGTAATCGAATCAGCAAAAACGTCACTTTTTAGTTTGCTGCAAAAAAAAAATATTTTTTTCCGAAATTGAGTAAGTAAGGTCATTTAAAAGGCATGGCAGATTGGTTCGAAATTGATTTATAATAAAATTAATTAATAGAAAATATTGTTCAGTAGAATCGTTGAGGTGTAGAAGTAGGTTGCCTGCCCATTGTTGCCCTCGATGTAGCAACCAGCCTCGGTAGCGCAGTAGGCAGCGCGTAAGTCTCATAATCTTAAGGTCGTGAGTTCGATCCTCACCCGGGGCAAATGTTTTTGCTTCGAGCGCCCATGTCACATTTTGCACAAGTAATATCTTTAAAGTGCGTCGAACATTCTAAAATACTGGATTATTATGTTTTGGTTGATTATTTAAGGAATGTTATCATGCTCATGAGAAGTCGACCATCTCCGATCGGCCCCAAAAAATTTTTGTATGACGTTTCATGATGTCCAGAACAGAACCTTGTACCAGGTGCCTGAGGTAAATGGGGAAAAATTGAGTGTGGAGTGTCCGGGACCCATTTCAATCGATGCAGCGTCCATGATTTAGTGGAAAATGATACCCCACTCGCATATGTACCCGAAAATCGAAATAAGTCGATAGATACCCATTTTGAACCCATACACACTTTCGGTGGGCGCCAATCTTCCCGGGACCCATTTCAATCGATGCAGCGTCCATGATTTAGTGGAAAATGATACCCCACACGCATATATACCCAAAAATCCCGATAACTTTCGAAATAAGTCGATAAATACCCATTTTGAACCCACACCCTTTTTCGGTGGGCGCCAATCGTCCCGGGACCCATCTCAATGGAATCAACGTCCAAAATTTCGTGCGAAATGGTACCCCACACGCTTAGATTGCCAAAAATCTCAAAAATCCATTTTTCGAAAAAAGCATTTTTATTTGGTCCAATCGGTCTAAAAAATTTGAAAAAATGGATTTTTGTTATTTTTGGAGATCTCCGCCAATCTCCGCACCCGCCAATGTATCAATACTGGCCCAAACTGTGCGTATATTAGTTGAAAGAGGACATTCTCGTTGCCATTGCGTGGCGAGAATCAGTAAAAATGGGTGGAGAGGGGGAGGGGGTCAAAGGAAAAGTACCGAATAACCGACCCCTGTGAATGAATTTGCTGTGTTTCTTATGGCCGCCAAAACCCTTCATATTTTTAATGTATTTTTCTTGGTTTACAGCTTCTCATTTCTGTGGGGACCGATGACACACTTGAAACATCTATTCTCCAAAGATCGGTTTTGGTTCACGTTATCGTATTTGTCGACGATGAGCCTCACTTTGTTCTTCGCACTCTTCCAACACAACACACCGTTCACGGTACTTTTCGCCGTGTTCCAACTCATCGCTCTTCTGTGGTTCCTCATGAGCTACATTCCCGGAGGTCACACTGGGTTGCTATTTTTCACTAAGCTCTGCGCGTCGTCTGTTTCAAAGACGCTCCCAGTCTAGAAAGGACTGCAACCAAAAAGTGAGTCTTTGTGGAGGCGATCGGATACCTCCGATTGTATGTTAACATGTTCAGAACGGCTCGCCAAGTGAAGGTGGTCCCACTAGCCTAATCACTTTTTGTCTGAACAGGCTCAAAAGTATTCAGGTATTGACACTACGGATGAAGCTTTGCCGAATTTCCGGTTTTGAACCATTTTTGGGTCATGACGAAGCGTGTTCGTCATCTGCCTTGCAAGTGCGATAACAAGGGAGACCTACTCGACCCGCAATACACGTTAATTTTTCCTTCACACTCTTGCTTATCCTTATTTTTCTTCTTCAATTGCTACAACATGTAAAGAAATCAGTTACTTCGTTTAAAAAAAAAATGTAGAAAAAGCGGAAGAAAATATGATATATGAAGCGTTTATTGAACCAAGTAGAGCTCGTGCACCAAAAAACCAGTCAGAACCAACCTCAACGCTATCATATATTCACTCAGGTACCTTATAAGTGTTTTGCACGAGAAACTGGCAGATGGAGCCACGTATGACCACACAGAACAATTCTGTATTACGAGAGCCATAATGAACACCCTTCGTCATCAGCCTAATAAGAATGTCTGCCATGACGAACACCGACATCCACACAAAACGTGGTAAAATACTCATAAAAAGCATTTATTAAGAGTACCTATTACATTACGCCGGTTTCGATAGGAGAATCAGGGTTATCTTTCAGGCTATAGTTGGTCCTCTCAACTGAAAATGTGTTTTTGAAAAAATATATTTTCGGTGATCTAGGCATGTGGGGTATCATTTTCCACTAAATTTTAGACGCTGAATCCATTTAGATGGGCCCCAGACCGATTGGTGCCCACCAGAAGTGGTTATAGGTCAAAATGCGTATTATCTACATATTTCGAAAGTGTGTTTCCGATATGTTTTAATACCTAGGCGTGTGGGGTATCATTTTCCACTAAATGTTGGATGATGAATCGATTGTAATGGGTCCCAGGCCGATTGGTACCCTCTGTAGATGGGGATGGGTCAAAGTGGGTACCTACCTGCCTATTTTGAAAATGGGTTCTTGAGATTTGTTAGATATCTGGGCCTGTGGGGATATCATTTTCCACTAAATTTAGGGCTCTAATTTGATTGGAATGAGTTCAGGACACTCCACACTCACGGTTTTCCCCATAATCTTGTACCTTGGAATAATTAACCTTTGTGAAAGAATGAGCAGCGTTCCTGATGTAGACATTGTCGAATTTAGGGGCCAACTGGAGAGGTTGAACTCTGGCATGATTGACTAGTTTGATTATTCAATTAATGAAGAACCAAAAAGCGGCAAACAAATTATTGAGATCAAATCAGAATGAAAACAGTAGTAACTTTTTCCAAAATCTACTTCTTAGAGTAAATTTTCTCTCTGAATGAATGAATGAAAACATGCTTTATTCTTACTAATGACAGTTGTATCTTAGCATACATGTATAATATGGTCTCAAGAGACCGTCTGATAAGTTCACCGTCCGCAACATTTAGAAAATAAGGGAAAAAAAATAAATAAATAAACGCCTCAACAACAAAACAACTGAGTGGTAGGCAAACATGATATAAAATTTTCTCTCTGTTGGTGAAATTCATTCAAGAAGATTCATGTTTCATCACATTGTTTTCCTGTATTCATACTCATGAATGGGAATACATTTATAAACTTGATTACGAATAAGATACTATCGCATAAGTACAAATATGATTCATGATGACCCCTTGGTCAAATGAGGTAATTTAATGTCAATGGTAACTGTGTCTGCCCTCTATGAACTCATTTAAACAACGAATGTTTAATTTTTACAGATATTTAAGTCAACGAGATACAACGTTGGTTCTGGGCTTGTCGTTTTCAAGTTCACGTGAGCCTTTAAACGACTAATGGTTGGCTAACCATTGACAAATCCTTCATCCATTCCGTTCGAAGATTCGCGTCTGAACTATGAAGGGTGAATTAATTTATTTCCCTTATGACGAAAATATGATGGATTTGAAGTCTTTACAATGAAGATGCGAGGCTGGCTGCAGGCGTTGTTGGAAAAAACTGGACTTGTCTAATGGCAGATTGGATGAGCGAAATCCGAGATATTTGAAGACTATTTCCACTTCCACATCCCTCCTCGTCTCAGTCAAATTGTGATGTTAATGAAATGACTGTAAAAAGTATTGGATTTGGAGCCAGAATAGGGGAAAACGGTAGAAAAGTGCCACAACGAGTGTGAATTTTTCAAGTGACTGCTTGTTATGGTGTTCAAAGTGACTACAAATATTTTTCATGCTCAAGATATGTCCAAGGAACCAAAATGTTTTATGTTGAGCAACAAAGCTTTATTTATGCTATTGGCTTCTATTTTCCTAATTTTTCTTTCAAAGTACTCCTTTTCACATTGTGATGTCAAACTGTTGGAAAATGTGACTATTTTTTTCTCAGTGTTTTAGAACCCAAGCTAACAGTAATTTACCCAAACACAATAATTTCTGTTATATATTCTGCCATAAATCGTGTTTAGTTCCAGAAAATATGCAGACTGAGGGTCGTTTGTGAGTGGAATGTATGCACCCCAACATGTGAAACATTTTCCTCTTTAGCAACTTGTCTCTGCATACCTGTCATGCATAGAACTCTTGTTTGAATTTCACACATCACTTCCCTCTTTTCTTTATCACAGTATAGCAGAGTATACCGTTTTAAGTTCACTTGATGAATATAAATACTCTTGTTTACTAAATCTTACATTCATAGCAATGTCACACTAAAATGAATGTTCAACATTTTCTAAATTTTTATTTATTTCAAGATAAAAATGTAACGCGTTTGGAGTCGGTACAAAGCACCCGGTGGAACGCCATGAATGTTTGAAATGCCTTTGTACTAATAGTTATTGTTAAAAAACAATCAGTTGAAAAAACTTTGGTGATAAGGGCAACCTTTTTGACCAATCTGCCAATTGAGGAAAAGCTGATGTACATAATTCTGGGCGATGAACATCTGATGTGTCTGTAATGGAGAAAAACATGAACACAGTCTAGTTTTTGGTCATGCCATGACCAAATAATGAGGCTCAATTGATCATCCAGTAGGCTGTGATACTACTATTCACAATCATTACTGAATATACTGAGTCATACTTTTACTTACGACTAACTTTGTAATACAATAAGCTTTTGTCTCCAGTAACTATTGATATGGATAGTGTAATGTCAGCGTTTAGACCACGCATCTTTGGGCATTCGATGATTGACGATTTTAATCAAAATGTTCAATGACAATTTTATCCAAATGATGGTCATTTGAGGGTCGCTTAAGGTCATTTGAAGCAAGACCTCAATAGAATTTTGGCCAAAACCCCGTTTTCAGAACTCATGTATTAAGACTAGTATCACTCTTAGACTTTTCATTCCTATTAGTTATCTTATTTCAAAGTGTTCCTGATTGATTTGTTAAAACTGTCTTATGACTGTGGGCATTATAGCGTTATACTATGTAAAGGGAGAGGGCCTCAATCCATTCACATTTATTCAAGTACGTACTATGCATGTATACAAGCTGGAGAGGATTTGAAATGCAACGTATTTATACCTGATAGCTTTGGGCCATTTGTTTCAAAATTTTACAAAAGAGACTAAAGTCAAAGCTACTTGTGCTATGCTTTTTTCCTAAGTGATTTCAATATCTTCTGTTAACACCCCTTGCGTTTTGACCACGTAAAATATTAGAACGGCATGCAATTTTCTGAGCCAGGCAGTGACACACGAGGTGTCTGTTATTCACAATAAGAGATGACCAAATGCTATTCATGTACATAAATTATTTGTATCCATAAACATCTGTGTATATCCCTGCTTGTATGCAGGGAACACTTCTCATTTGATGGAATGAAACAAATAACGACGGAAAATTGCTTGTCACATTCAAATAACGTGTATCTAAGTGAACAGAAATGTAATAAAATGATACAAAATTACCTTTATATTAGTCACTTCCAAAGTTAGAATTACACGCTTGTAAATTCCTTGACGTAGCAACAATTTCAATTACATCAACACTTCAACCTCGTTTATTCAATCCAACATGGACGTTGCTATTGACGGGGACAATATGGTATTGCCGAAATTTCTTTGGACTCGCGAGTAATTTTGCAATTTATAAATAAATTAATGGAAATAACTTGCTTTACTATCTTTGTTGAAATTTTGTATCTGTTGCGAATTGTTCGAAGTACTTGGCGTACTCAGTCGGTATTATTCATTCGACTGAACCAATGGTTAAAGTTTGGTGGCGATACGCATGTTGTATTGAACAAAGTAATGATCAAACGAGGCTAAAGAGGTGTAGTTTTGCGAGTTTCCAAATTGTCGCATATTTTCTTAATTAAAAGACTGACTATGCAATCGTTGTTGTTCCTTTTTCATTATTAACAACACTACTGAAAACGAAGAAAAATCTGGCTCTCATTATCAGAAGGGGCCATCTCGAATCTCAAATCCTCTTATAAGGAGGCCAGCTAATCAGATTAATTTTTTTTTTTTTTTTTTTTTTTTTTATACAGACGTCATTTTCCTGAATCTAAAATAGGAATAGGAAATCAACAGATTTTCATCGTCTGTGGCCTAGTATGTTGTGATGTGACATGGGCGTATTTACATGCATACGAATAAAATTCATAAATCCTGAAAATATAAATCAAAGTCGATAAAAATCTTCTTTTTTGAGAATTTAACTAAAACATTCACCTAGTTGTACATTTTCCCAAACGTCTTTCTTTACTTTAAATGTTTCAAAAATGTACTACTATATTATTCCATTAGTTTCAGTTGGAATTCACACACAACTAAAAGTATGCTATTTTTCTGTATCAAAATTGGATTTTTCTGTTTTTTCTTTTCTTTTTCGAATTTTGTTGTAAATTTGCTAAAAACAATTGATGTTCCAAGCGGTTTGTTATTATGGTTTTGAAAAGTACCTCTCTGGCTGAGCCTTTGTCACAGAATAGGAATGATCCATGAGCTTCGAGACGAGCTCGTTTTAGTAGAGATAACTTTTACGATAAAGAACACAACCATGACGGTGCCGCGCAAATTTTGGAACAGTTTAGTAAGTAGCCAGAGCAAGAGGCTAGAATGCAACCAAAACTTGGTTTTTGGTTTCTATTTCATTAACAAAGGCTTATATTTTGAAAAAAAGCACGTGAATATTTTCTAAATACCAAATTTAAAAAATTGAAAAGTAGGATTACTCTTTCCAATCTAGATGAACCTTAGTGAAATTCCTATGAAAATTTACTCTAGGTTTATTCATAAGCGTATTTGTACTCTTATTTTCAGATTATTTATGAATTATATTCGTATTCATGCATTGCGTTAGGTTTATACATTAATAAATAAGAGTTAGTAGTCCGATTTTCGAATGTGGCAAATGATTGTCCCAGGAAGTCTACAGAACGGAAATATTCCAAATACCAGAACTTAAAATGAAAGTAGATTGTGTCAAATCTCATTCATCCTGGATGGATCACGAGGTGTATATGAACTCCACGGTTGTACTATCGATTGTGGGGCCACTTAACGAAGTACGATCTGCCATTTAATTAATTCTACATTTGAAACGGACGGTTTTACGATTAAAAATTGTATTATAATCTAGCGTGTTAAGACTTTTGAATGAAAATTCCGTGAATGAGGCAAGGCGTGTGGGATTCGACCGTCGCTCTGGCCAATTCTTCCATCGTATCCGCTTTCAAAACGATCAAAAACGTACGGCGAGTTTCCGTGTTGGGCACTAGAGCGAGCAAGACGCCGTCGTCTTCGGCGCTGGAGCCTGGACACGGGATGAACAAGGGTTCTCCTGGGTACTCGTCGGTATGCGCAGACCACTTCAACACGTCACCTGTGGTGGTGTTCACTTTGACTAGCTGAAAACAAAGTGTACATTAGCGATTAAGGTGGCATGATAGATGAATTAGTTTGTTTTCCTGTTGGAGTAGACAACTGTGAGGACAGCGGGGCCCTAGGTTTAGCCAGGAAAAAGTTTTTCGGCACTCAAACCCCATTTTAGCTGTGCAAAAGAAATGCTCATTCTCAGAGGAACGGACTGTAAATCCCCCTCTCCTGCCTCTCTCCAGATGAACTCTTAAATTCATAGTCTATGAGGTCTGGATGAAGTCGACAGACCAGCTGAACCAGAGGGTAGCGAGTGTGGAGACGACACCCTAAGGAACAACAGGTTTATCCAGAGAAAACCCGTTTTTTGGCACTAAAACTAAATTTCCGTAGTCGAATTCGAGTGTAAATGAAAAATTGACCAACGGTCTATGTTGGGAAGATGACCTTTTGGCGCATGCTTTAGCTGACCATCACAGTTCTGCAACAAGAATGAATAGGGCTACAGAGCGCTTAAAAAACTGGTGATTGAAAAAGTTTTGACAAAGTTACTTCTTTGGTCTGCGTTTTTACAACTCAATTTCATCTGAAAAACGTTCTTAGGAATTGAAAAGATAAGAAATGGTATCCTCAGATTTGAGTTTATCTGAAAATTGAATGAGTTATGTCCATTTTAGTGATATAAGACCGAAAACACTAAAAAAAAATCTTAAATCGCGAATGACTCGAAAACGAATTTCTTAACAAAAATGGCTTTGAGGCAATCTTGGTCAAAAATGAGTTGTACAACATGTCGGTCATTACTCGTGGGTCACCCTGTGTATTTATTTCTTTGTACAAAAGTAAGCAAGCAGTTGCTTCCTTTACGAGTCCGACTAAATTTGTAAACAATCGGCAATAGTACAATTTTGATCCGCGCGTGTGGTGAAGCGCTGTACTTAGAGTGAGCAACTCCATTAAATTTCATGTTTTAGAATAGACAAAATTATTCAAAATATTAATTAAAAATGTACAAAAATAGCTGTATTACTAGGTTAGACATACCTATGCCTAAAAACGCAAGTTTACAGTTATACATAATTTTCTAAAAATTTTCTTCCGGAAATTATTCGCACTATTTGGGTGAATATTGACCTATTAACTAGCCAGACTGTGAATTAGTGGCCATGGAGAGTTAGGGCATTCCTGTCTGATGAGGAGGAACTCCCAGTTCAATATAACGTCTCTAGAATAAGATTTTGTTAAATGAGCATACAAATTTATCGAGTATTGAGTCACTAACCAGCCCAAACAGCATTGGTATTCACATATCCAAGTCCTGCCCACTCGTACTTAGCGCTACCTAGCGGATCTCACACTCTCCAAATTCTAATTTCTCATAGGACAAAGCCTCCATCAGAGGTCACCCGCATGTTCTCTTTGTCACATAATTGAATTTTCCAGAAGTGTTGAGTCCAAAGGCGATGTATGATTGTTCTCAACCCGGCAATATTTGAATTGTATTCCATTACTGTTGTATTTTTGAGTTAGATATTCGGTAAAATTTTCCCACTCGTCAAATTTACTTAAAATCATGTAAAGAAGCCAATTTTAATGAATTGTAGGACTTTTGTACTCAAAGAAGGCTTGAAAACAAGGCCACCTATTGTGAGTTCTTAAAATTCGGTTTTCTGTTTTTCTGTTCTGTATCTGTTCAATACAAAGCGTTATGACACGGAATTTTGGCTTTGGAAGAAAAAGAACATTTCCAAAACGTGAGAGATTACCACTTTGACTGAGCTGAGGGAAAATGGTAGGGTGTTACTCATAAGAAATTATTACTCTGAGCATCAAACTAGCCATAATGAAGTTTCAATCGTTTTGGAGATGAACTTATTGCCTTATTCTTGGTGGTTTGCAGATGGATTGGCGATCGTTGCCACTCATTACATCGCCTCCTTAAGTTCGAAAGACAGACGCGAGAGTGTACTACAGTCTCCTCGCCAGTTGATCATGATTCTATCTCAGATTATAGCCCTCTCTTCCGAACAATTTAATTATTATTTTGTATGCAATCACCAATTATATTTAGGTAACTACGTTACACTTTACCCACCGAGTTTCTATAAGGTCCGTCGACGTACAATCCGGTGCCGTAGAAGTAAGTGTATTTTACGCCGAAATATTTGGGATTCACCGTTGGTAAATCGTACGACGGTTCGGTTAAATTTACTCCTCGAACGATAATTTTGTCTCCCCGTCTGATAGCAGTAGCTCGAGTGGACGATTTGACGAGATTTTCATTCTCTGGGAGACGCTAAAAGCAATTTGAGTTGTACAAAAATCGACATTTTCAATCAATATTTAACCACTACGTAACATTAACTTACAGTGAGCTCTTCGATGGTGTTAATCTTTGGTAGAACGAATCTCCTGCCTGTTGGTTTGTCGCTCAAATCAAAAATCCCCTTTCGTAAATCCTTCATCCAAAGTTTTTCTATTACTTCGGGGCCATTGTTGACTAGTACGTCAATTATCAACTAAAACACAAATTGAACCTACCTAGTTCATTACTTTGAAAGTTTTTTAAATAAAATTATCAGTAAAAACGGGGCGAAGTAGTGCTTACCTCATCATTTTCCTCGTAACAATTGATGTAATGATAAAAGAAGAATGCTGACTCAGATTCAAACACAATCGGGCTGACGTTACCAGTTTTCTTATCCACAACTATGAAGCGGTTCTGAAATTGATACGAACTGCTAACAATTTGTTTGGAATACCGATTAGTAGTAGCAGTAAAACTGCTAAATATCTACCTTCTCTTCGGGCTTCCATTCCATCGTGTCATGCATTGCTTTGCCCTTCATAGTCATCGATATGAGTTTCATACCGCTCATAAAAAGGGGCTGCTCGACGAAAATGATGCATTTCTGACTGAGTCCAAAACTATGAGAGAACGATATGCTGGTTTTGTACTTTGTCGGTAAAGTGCAAAGAATTTTGGCTCCTTTGTAATCTGCCACAAAAAAATCACAAATGGCAGATAAAGTAAATTCAATTGTTGCATGTGAAATAAAATTGCGTTTCTGATTTCATTCGTTCATCAGAAAAGACAATTTGACAAGATTCGTCGTGCTTCTGAAATAAACGCTGCACTTTGATTGAACAAAAGATTGAATTTTAGCATGAAAACAGGTTGATTATTCAAGGAATAACCAAACAAATGATTGCGTTCTCTTTGTTGAATTGAGAACACAAAATTTATCTTAATTAATATCATTTTTGAGGTATCCTAAATGATTTTCCAATACTAAGTATATATATTTTTTTAATAAATAAAACTATTTCTCCCCTAGGATAAATTCAGAATTTGACTAATTATCTCTGAAGAGAGGTTGGTTCTTTGATTTTTACAAAACTTTATTTCGTTCTTTTGTAAAAAGAGACATTTTGAGAAGTCATGGAAGTTCATAGAGAATTGAAGAGCCAATATTTATCATCAAAGCGTGGGCATAGCATTCAAAAACTGAAACGGGAGAAGTGGGTTGAATTCTTCGAATTCTGAAATATTTCTAGCTAGGCAGTCATGTGAAGAAAATAAATCAGTCAAAGAGATAAAAATCCTCGGCATTTTTTGTCACTTTTGAGAAAAAAGTGGAGGCTTCTAGTTCCACCAATATCTCGTCGCCTCTAAAAGTATTTCTTTTCTCAGCCTTTGTTGTGATTGAAGAGTGCTTTCGGGTTTTCAACGTGGTGATAACCTTCCCAAAAAGTTACCGCATAAAACTCGAGGTTGCCGAGGTAAAAAGCATTAAATTTCACGGCTTATCTTCAAGTTTTCCCCTCCAGAGCGTAATTCTTAATGAATTATCTGTTATATATCAGTGACTCACGGAATCGACGTACCTGACCCTTTTGGAATTTGGTAAATGTACGTTTTCACTCCTGAAGTCAATGATGTGCCAATGGCGTAACCCACACCTTCCGAGTCGAAATATACGTGAGAGCAGGCTAAATTAACTCCTAAAATATCCGTCAAGTCCACCTGAAAATATAACGTAGGTTTCAGATAATAATACAATATTTCAAAATTGTGAAAAAATTATTTAGAAACAATTAATGAAGAAATTGTTGCTAAATTTTCTCCTTCTGGATAAGACTGGTACCGGCTCTCGGTTATCAGAAATTATAGTAGTTGTGCGTTTGTCAGGTAATAAATGATTGTCACCTTGTTATCGCTTTGGAGTGTTTCAACGTTCAACGTTCGTTTGCTCGAGGACTCTGTACTGACGTAGACTGACTCACCCATGCGGTAAATGCAGTTGCTGACGTTATCTGTTACTTCGGGCATCTAAAACGATTAACGAGCCTCGTAAATTGTGAAGAAAAGGTTCACTTATCACTCGGGTTTGGAGATAGACAGAAGTAAAGTAAGCAGGTATCCTAGCATGGAGCTTTACATTCAACTAACATGCAGGGTGTCCCAAGCGCCCCCCCTCCCCTCACCCCCTAAAATCCAAATGGGAGTAAACAAACAATTTTTTTAAAATCTTTACAATTTACTGCAAGGATTTCAAAAAATATCATATTTGAGGCCCCGCGCAATTGACATTGACTTACGTACTTATTTTAAATGGGAGCCCCAATTCTTCGTTGCAGATTCGGATTCTACCCCAAATTTAAAACATTAATTGGATTCCTCTAGCAATTTTTTTCAAATGCACGCAACCAGTTCAGCGAGCACGCAAAGTTGCGCAACTCAAATTGTCAAATAGTGGATGGTGGTAAACTCTAAAGTTTGGCACATACAACTTTTTTTTCTTGATTTGACTCAAATTTTGCGGCCGAAATTCGTTCATTTCACGTCCGTTTTGGTTGATTATTCAAGGAATAACCAACCTATGTTTTCATGCAAAATATCAATCTCTTCGATTCGACCCAAAAATTTATTTTAGGGCGTTTCAAGGTGTCTAGATCAAAATTCGCAAATGTCCGTCCTCCGTACGCCGTCCACGCCGATTTTGGTAGTAGAAAATTATCTAAAAATTTAAAATTTGGGTAAGGGGTACGGTTCTGGCACTAGTAAGTAGCACTTGAAACTTTTCGGCCAGATCGGACCAAATTCGGGGGAGGTAGGGGTCAAGATGTGTATTTCGAAAAATGGATTTTCGACGACTTAGGCGTGTGAGGTATCGTTTTCAAATAATGTTTGGGCGCTGAATCGATTGGAATGGGTTTCCATGATCCTGATCCGAGGAATAATCAACCAATTTGCAGCGTTTTTTAATTTTAAGCACCTGTTTCCAGATTTTTACGGGGACTGATTTTCGAGGTCTGGTAAAAAAATGACAAAATAGGCGATTGAAACCTTTATCAGTGATCATGTGAAAAATCATCATATAATCTGAAAGTTGAAAGTCAGCACCAATGAGCTGCTGTCACCGTGGTCTAGTCCAATTGAGAAAATAGGAGGAAATGAAAACAAATCGTTTTTGAGAAAACTACAAATCAATGAAATTTTATGTGGAAACGTACGTGCAAAAAATATGATTCTTTTCACGCGATATGAATGTATTTTGGTCATTATTTCGCAAAAATTGACTCGAATCAAGAAACAGATAGCATCTTGTAAATCAACGTTAAATAACAATTAATCACACATTAGAGTTCACCACCATCCACTATTTGATATATGTATGGGGTTTCGCAACGAGTACAACCGGTATATATGGGGTGTCGTGGACGTGGTCAGCCGTCCCCCCAGGAGAATCGTAATTCTTTTGCTTTTTACGCTCATGTCTCCTTAGTGCCTCATCGAATATAGTTCCTTGAGAGATATTAGTTTGGCACAACAACTGGTACTTGGTACAACAATTAATAAGAACGTTTTTAATTGGTACTTACCACGTTATTAATGATTTTACTGAAAAATCCTCGATTTGGATCTGAGTAAGCTTTTGTTCCAAATTCGGTGAACACTGGCTTTCCTACTGATTTGGCTTTACGATAAGCGTCCGAATTGAGGTGCCTTTTTGTGAATGTGACCTGAAAATGGGAGCAATCGGATGAAAAATTAATCATCATTTCATTCTGGGAAACTGTTCTAATGGTGAGAAATGGTTTAATTTCCAAAAAAAGTGCATGCACCATTTACCCCTCCTTTAACATTCAACAGCATCCTGTTTTCCCCACCCAATTTTTTAAAATTTATACAAAGTGATAATTTAGAAAAAAATTAAATTAAATTAAATTTAAATACTCACAGTTTGATTTGACAATGAAAATTTGCATACGACGCTATAACCGTCACACCAGTGGTTCATCGTGAAGTCCCCTATGTCGAACACACCGGGTCCAATACTGATCATGTCTCCTTCCAGCCATTTTGGGATGTTTCCTGAAAATAAAATTTTCGAATAAGGCTCCCGCCAGAATGTTGCCGCAGGCCATAGAGCGACCATTTTACATTTTATCAGTACACGAGTGAAACCTTTTTAGCTGCCTAGTTGATTCATTTTCAAGATTGTGAATCTTGGGCTCGCAGTGTATTTTTAGTCGTCTATTTAACTAGCTTCCAAAATCTACAACTTCAGAAAATGCTCGAGCACGAGGCATTTAAACTCTCTTTTAAGAGCGTTTCTCACTCCATTTCTCCCGAGTGAAGAAAAACTGTAGTGAAAGGAAGCAAAGTAATTGAAAAACCTTTTTATAATTCACCTTTTTCCGTTTCAAAGTAACGGTAGAATAAAAGGGAAGGCCGGCTGTTTAAACGGAATTTACATATTGAAGGAAAGTGACTTAGGTCGGTACGTACGGGAAAGGGGGACCAGGTATGCATTATTCAGTAATGCCCGTTTTCTTCGCTTTTTCTCTTCCTTCTCAGTGTAATGTAAACCGAGAAGAGGACGTGCCGAATTGCCGTTGGCTTCTCATGAGGAACATGCATTTATTCAAATTGTTACTCTTTCTTAGTATCACCGCCTTTTAGGTTGTTATTCTGATGGTTATCACTTGTAATTTCAGACGACGAGATGCCTTCACAAGGCTTCCAAGCAGCGAGGTGTGTTATTTAGTCTTCAATGACTACAACACCTCTTGTTTGATTCACACTCACTTGCTGTTCGAAAAAAAGAGGGATGGAGAGGAGGATGAAGTATTGATTGAGCAATTCACGAGAATCATTGTGTTAAACCTTTGCATTTAAGCCAGATTATGGTGATGTGAGCATTTCAAATCATTATATGTCACAGGGATTGTTAATAGAATATACAATCAAGGTAAATCAACGGATTCAGTGAGAAAACGCTGCAATTCTTTCTTAGAACTCCTTAGACCATGGAGCATGAGGAAATTGCTGAAAACGGTGCAGAGTGGGAGGGACCCGAGGACTGTTCGCATCAATTCAGCGTCCAAAATTTAGTTGATAATGATTGCCCAAGCGCCTAGAAAAACCTAAAACTTCTTTCGAAAAAGATAGGTAGGTAACGAAATAGGTAACTACCAACTTCCGGCAGGTGCCGATCGGTCTGGGGCCTGTCTCAATGGATTTACCGTCCAAAATTTAGTCGAAAATGGTACCCTACACGCCTAAAACGACAAAAATCAATTTTTCAAGAAACGCTGAATATTCTCTCACAGGGGTTGGTTGTTTTTGGACAAGGAGGATGGAGAAAATGGGGGATAACAGAGTGCAGGGTGTCATGGACTCATTCCAATCGATTCAGCGTCCAATATTTTGTGGAAAATTGTACTCCACACACCTTAATCGCCGAAAATGTCGAAGAACATTTTTGAAAAACACATTTTGATCTCTCCTTCTTACTCCACCAAATTTGAAACATTTTGAGCAAACTTGAGCTAGGGTCCCTGACCAGAAATTCAAAATTTTAGACAATTTTCTATTACAAAAAACAGTGTGGATACCGGACGGCTTACTATTCCGAGAATTTGATGAACACCTTGAAACGCCAAGAAAAAATTGTGGGGCAAATCGGCGGGCTTGATTTTTTGCATGAAAACCAATTTTCGTTAGTCGAAATTTATCTAAACAATTTTGGACAGCCCCTCCTTTTATGCTTAGAGTACGTTTCTCAAAACTTTTCATCACGATTGCGGTGTATAGGTCAAAATTGGTACCTTTGGCAAAGATTGTTATGGGTTGTTAAAGAGGGTAATCAATTGCGGCAGAGTATTCCTGCATGTTCAATCCCTTTCCCAATCAAAATATGTAATACGTAGTAAAGAGGATGGTCTCAAGTTCGCGTTCTCCGAAGTGAAGAAGTTGATTCCTCAAAATGCACCCGACTTTGTCACAGAATCACGAAATTCGTCACTCACACTCTGATTTATTGCGATCGGAAATCAGCCAATGCTCCCGACTCTCGAATGTCGAACATGTGTAACGCAGTCGGTCTCTTTTTTTCCTCCAAGGCCGCCACGAAAACCCCGAATTTCATTCGAAAAAGACTGAAGGGGGTCGAAACTGGTGGTGATTTATAGGCAATTACTTTTCCCTAAAGCGCCAATCAATTTAGTAAACCGCGATTCAACATTCAGCCCCACACCCCCCGTTCCTAATTGGCTTGTTATCTGAATCAGAAATATGGATCGTAAATCTCCAAGTACAGCTTTATTCGTTCCATCGAGCCGCGAAGGAAATATGGAGCAACTTTTTTTTTATCCAGGGTGAAAAACTTAGGCACTTATTAGGCGAGGAGGAATTCTGAAACTTGGTCGGAGTACAGGGGAGTATTGGCGTTTCGTCCGGAAAAGTTTGTCAATTTCTATTTCTCAACCCCCTCCCGAAGTATATCTCAATCGACTGGCTATCCTCTTCCCACCAGGCACCTTCTTTACTTTCACCTTGTTAAATCAATCAATACCTTTCATAGTTGACATTGTAATCTAGTTTGAAATTTCTTTCATACGTCCGAGAGAACTTTATTTTCGGGAGAAGTTTTGGGTACAGCTCGCCGTAAACAATTGTGTAAGGAGATTATTATATCCACGTCTAAGCAATTTAATCGCCTTAGGCTCCTCTAAATGAAGCTTCTGACCAGAGCATTTAAGAATTCTTAGAAATTTGAACGTAATTAGGCCAGTTACATATCTTACATTCTTCGTTGTGAACATCGCTGTTAGAGGGCGATCTAAATGCTGGAAAATCATCTGTAGAGCCCGAAGCCAGTGTGAACATGAACAACTCGACACTCATCCTTCTGAAAGAGTTGAACTCTGCTACACCAAATATTCAATGGCCGCCTTCTGCTCGGAATTTTGAATGATCTAAAGGCCTCAAGGCAGTTTGAGCCTTCAAATGAATCGTTCACTTGAGTAAACCAAATTATGGTTTTGGTTCTTGGCCTAAAAGAGACAGATTGAGGTCCCACGGACGTTGATGAAATTGGAATAATTATAAGACTAATGAAAATTGATAATTAGTTCGTTCCTAAGCAGGAATGGTTCTTTGTTCTGTTCCAATTTATTCCATTGCTACACAAATTCGTACTGCAGCTGAGGTAACGAGCCAGAAATGAGCAATACCTCAGTTTTATTTGAAAGAAAAAGAGCTTTCGAACAAAAGCCCGTTCATTTCTCGAATGAAAATCTCATTCCCCAAGCAATCCATCAATGTTGGGCTGGGGCCCCGACAAACGGCCCTTTATCCTTTCTATTAGCGACTGTAAACAGAATTACCTCACCTGCTGGAACTAGAGCTTCAGCCCTTGGGGGCCATTACAATCTCAATCTCCGCTTTCATTGACGGTGGATTACAAACCCTCTTCCCAATTACCGCTTCTGAACTCTGAAGGGAATCCGATTAATTGTCCAGCTCATTTCGCAGTTCGATACTGCCGCCTGATATTATGGTTTTGGACGCGAGGACACAGAAATGAGGATTGGTTGGAAATTACGGTAGTGGATGTGTCGCAACAAGTATGTGCCTTATGGCGTCCTATTATTGAGCTGCACGTATTCACATTCGCTTATATGAATAGGTACAAACATAACATGAAGTATAAAGATAAATACAAAGTCGCATTTTCATAAAAATGTCACTAAAACTCACATTTACTCTTTACTTCTTTCCCTGCTCTTAAAAGCGTTTAACACATAATATTGTAGTCTAATATTATAGTCTCGACTTTGAGGTTGCTAGTGCTAACAATAAAAGCACAGATATAATTAGGAGACACTACTAAAAACGCTGCTAACGTGGGTAGGTTATTCCTTGAATATGGGGCATGGGGAAAACTGGGTGTGTAGTCTCCCGGACTCATTCCAATCGATTCAGCATCCTCCATTTACTGGAATGATGATACTCAACACGCCTATGTACCTGGAAAATAAAAGTAGGTGGCCATTTTGACCCGTACCCACCACTCCCAGTAGGAATCAATCGGTCCGGGACCCGTCTCAATGGATTCAGCGTCCAAAATGTAGTGGTAAATGATACCCCATATGGCTAGTTATGGAAATTGTGGAAAATAATACCCCACACGACTAGATACCCAAGCACATGGTAGGTAGGCATCCATTTTACGTATATGAGTCAAAACGGTTTTCAAAACTAGGCATGTGGGGTATCTTTTCCACTAAATTTGAACCGATTGAGACGGGTCCTAGACCAATTGGTGCTTGTTGAAGGTGAAAATGAGTACCTAATTACCTATTTCGAAGGTTTTTGGGATTTTCGGGTACTTACGGGCGTGAGGGGTATCATTTCTCATGAATATTGAATGCTGAATTGATTTAAATCAGTCCGGAATACTCCGCACACA
Source organism: Cyrtorhinus lividipennis (assembly GCA_019603395.1). Taxonomy (NCBI): domain Eukaryota; kingdom Metazoa; phylum Arthropoda; class Insecta; order Hemiptera; family Miridae; genus Cyrtorhinus; species Cyrtorhinus lividipennis. The sequence goes on from CM034008.1 coordinate 16,700,459, forward strand.
CTGGTTTCCTAAATGGTTTATCTATGAAACGTTCAAGTAACATTTTTGGGGCTTATCGGAGATGGTCAATGAGATGCTTAATTTGTCTATAATAATTCCTACTATGTTGCATGACCGCTTGCACTACAAGCTTGAGATTCGGAGGTGAGCGGTACTCAACTTAATTTAGTTGCTCAGCGAATGTTGACAAGCAGGGCGTTGTAGGGCCGACCCTGTTGGCGCTCCATACTCTGCTCTCTATCCCAGGAGAGTGATGATTGCTTGGAGTTCCTGAGTTCGAAAACACCATCGTATTCTGATTTCGTCATAACTACCCAATTAGAGGACGAGCGCTGGGTCCTTATCTCCTCCACGAGCAGGCGTTGACATTTAGTTCCAGACGCAGCTGATGATTCTCCATTTGGCCTTGTCAAAACCAATCAAGCCCTCCACGGAGAGGGTTCTCCAACTAGTTGAACAGTTAGAAACACCTCATCTCGAAGTTTGGCTTCGACCCGCTTGTCGACAGAAAGCCGCGGGGGTGGTATTGGTAGGGTACATAATCATCGACACGCGTGGGGGGTTTGAATAGGCCGTGCTCGAAAGCTCTATCTTCCGCGGTTCCGCAGACAAACAAGCCCATTGTTCCTCAAGCACAGTGACTCACGTATTCAGAGTATCGGCTGAGGGAGCGGAGAGAATCTGGAATAGACAATATATTCCCGGTCAATAGCTTCATTTCAGCTACACCGCGCCAGCACTCGATAGAAAACGGAATTAACCACCTGTAGAGACCTGGTTCGGCTCCGATCAACTCAGTTGGAGGAATGTTCCTTCAGGAGAGACATACGTGCGGATGAATGGTCCAAACCAAGAGAAACTGATACAACCCGTTCCTGTTCTCCCACGAACGAACCGCCTGTTGATCCGATCATTAACCAACCGATGTCGCTACCCACTTAAATTTGGACGCTAAATTGATCGAGACAAGTCCGAAACTCATTTCGGCTCACTGATAGTTTTATAAATACTGGGGTCACCTCAATAATGAACAATTTCTCAAAAATCAATACCTAGTTGAATTGATATAATATTACAATAAACAATAGATTTTAAAAATTGGTGAATCCAATCGTCGTCAAAGAGGTATAAGGTTGAATCGCGATGAAATGTCAATATCCGAGATAATTTTTGATTATTCGTTTCTCTTTGAATAAATATGATGAAAATCATGGTTTAAGAGGGAAATAGCATTCCACACGTACTTCCTCCAATTAGGTAGATATTTTCAGCGAATACCTGCGATATCGCATGTTCTGATATTGATGAGAAGCGTCCGTTTTATTTTCAATGAACGATAAATATTTTGATGTTTCTGTGAAAAGGAACTTAATTTGCTAACGTTGGGTATATTGATTTCTCCCAACGGCTGCGCACCCGTTCCACGAAATCGACTCCCGAGAACAATGCGAATGCGAAATCTGAGTTCGTGCAGAGGTAAATGTTTCAATGGTATTTGATTCTACTTTATTTGATGAAACATGACGAGATGCGGTTAGTAAATCGGGAATAATTTGCCGACGGTCCTAACTCCGGCACAAAGCGTTCTTGACATTGTTTGAACGGAATAAAAGTGCTCTGTGACAATAAGGGATAAAACGTTGTGAGGAATTCTCATTCATTCCCTCCACAAATCAAAGCGTTATTTTGTTTTTCGAGCTTGACGAAAGGCGTTTTATTCGAGGAGAGTAAAGCGTTTAATTTAAAATGGATCGCTCCCATTACAGAGCCCTGAACACATGTCAAGGAGCTCCAAGAATTTTCTCATTTCCCTCTCAGAGGGGTAGGGGTAGGGTAGGGGTTGAAGTCTTCCCTTAGCGGGTGGCTCTCATCGTGGGGAAGGGTGCGGATCCCTAGGGCGACTTTCGACGTGGATAAATGTCTATGGAGTCCCCTGACCGAACGTGAGGTATGTGCCCAACTTCTCGATACTCAGAAGAATCTTTCAACACTCGCTATACAGACGATAAGTAACACATGATCCAATACTATCCGGTGGGGAATTATTCTCACCCGATTTTCATATGAAACCCACGTGTGAGCCAAGTGCAAAGAAACTGATTATCGTTGAGCCCTTAACGGAGACTTTTTTTTTTTCAGTATGAACATTTCACGGTCAATTTTTCTATGTTGTCACACAATATGAGTCGAAAAACCTGTGCAACAGAACGCTTCCGATGTGGTATTGAGTAATTGCAGGTACAGGAGGGCAGAACTGGGTGATTATCAAGGTTTACTCCATTCGCCAAGGTTATATATTTCACACTAAATAACGAGCCTAGATCGCTAAAAATCTCGAAAATCAATTTTTCAAAACACATTGCAATTTTCGAGGACCAACTAAAGCCGAGAACGGACCCCTGACCAAAATATCAGATTTTTAGATATTTTTCTACTACCAAAGTCGGCGTGGACGGCGGAGGCGTTTTTGATCTGACACTTTGAAACGCCCAGGAAACAATTTTGGGCCGAATCGGAGAGATCGACTTTTTGCATGAAAACATACTAGGTTGATTATTCAAGGAATAACCAACCAAAAAAGTAAGGGTGCCGTAAACCGGGGATACTTTAGACTGACGGGGTAACTATATAAAAACCTGTTTTAGTTGGTTATTCCTTGAATAATCAACCTGTTCTCATTCAGAAAGTCAATCGCTCCGAATTTTTTTTTTTTTCGGGGCGTTTCAAGGTGTTTGGATAAAAAAAAAGCATATGTCCGTCCACCGTCCACGCTTCTAAAAACCTGAAATTTGGGTCAGGGATCCGTTTCCGGCATTAGTTGGTCCTCGAAACTTTTTAGCCCAATCAAACCAAATTCGGTCTACAATCAGAGCTGCTGTTGAAAAGTAAGTTTAACGTCCTATGCTGACATGGAAATATGTTTCTTGATGAAGCATGCGCTTTACACAGATATATTCATGTTTGTTGTGAATACGGTATTCCAGTTGCAACTATGGTATTAGTAATGAAGCCAAAAAGCAACCCCGGATGAAGCCTCAGACTATTTCATTCTAATCAAGTGAAGTTACCTTTATATTTTTTTTTATTGTCAAAATTAAGAAAAACATTGTGGAAATTTAAGGATGAGATGTTGAGCTATCGTTTGGTTTAAGAATTTTGGAAATATCCTGAAAAATGAGTGCAATACAATACAAAATATGCGAGCCCTGTATTAAAGAATCCTAGTTTACGGTAGGTACCTACCCCGTTTCTTCGACTAAATTTTCTGTAAATTAATATTTATATAGACAGTAGTTTCTGTACTCCCATAAACTGAACAGTAATGAGCACTGATCGGGGGTGGGGGTTCTAGTGAACCAATGGACCAGGGAGTTCGGATCTCCACGTTCGCTGACTTTCAAAAGACGTCCCACGTCAACAAAGTTACGCAACGTTTCAACAAGCAAATTAATCGTTCGCCGAACCGATTGATAGGCTCCGAAGCGAAACAGGGCATTGCGGACCAAATAATGCGAAAAGCAAAGTGACAAGGCGATTCCTCCGTGATTGTTAACGTTTTTCTTTGTTTTTTAGTTATTCATCATTGTTAGCAATGTTCTCGAAGGTTTCATTCTCAACTTTACTGTTTCGTGACTGGCTAGGAATAAAATAATGAACACACACTGACCTACTTAATTTTTCCAAACGTCCTCATACTCCAGTATATTCATAAAGCAAACTGGCCAGATTGCGAATTTGGAAGCTCAGCCCTCAAGTTGAGTTTTTGTAGGTCAAAATATTTGCATACCTACGCTGTGGCATACAGATACAAGTTTGAAGGGCATTTTTAATTTAAATAAAGGTATTTGTGCATATGACAGTCTTCTAACCAATATAAAAGGAAGACTTATCTAGGCACCGCTTAAGAATAAAAATAATTCTGAAGGGATGGTTTCTGGACAACGATGTACTATGCTACCATATCTTACTACATACACTGCAGCTAAAATTGGGAAAACAGTGGGTCAGGGGTGTTCCGGACTTATTTCAATGGATTCAGTGTTCAAAATTTAGTGGAAAAAGACACCCCATACGCCTAGGTACCAGAAATCTCGAAAACCCACCTCAAAATGGGTTGGTAGGTACCCATTTCGACCCATACTCGTATCCGGTGGGCACTGATCGGTCCGGGACCCATCTATAAGCCGAAAATCTATTGTAATTGTAAAAACACATTTTGGACACAGTCATGGAGCTAACCTTCTCCGATTTACCCCAAAATTTGACAGTTTGCGTTTCAGGGTTTCTAGATCAAGAACGCTGCGAATTCATTCACAGGGGTTGATTATTCCTCAAAACAGGAGCGTTGGTACTCATTACAATCGATTCAGCGTCCATAATTGAGTAAAAATGATACCCCACACACCTAGGTACTGGAAATCTCGAAAATTCACTTTCAAAAAAGGTAGATAGACACTCATTTTGACCCATAACCTCTTCAGGTGGGCGTGAATCCTTCCGAGATAGCGAAAGACCCTTCTCATTGGATTTAGAGTCACAAATTTAGTCGAAATGGATACCCCACACGACTAGATTGCCAAGAATCTCGAAAATCCATTTTCTGATATACACATTTCCGGCTGTAGTTGGTGCGAGAATTTTATTCAAAACATCATAAAACGCCCAGAAAAAAAATGTGTGGCCAAATCGCCTTCGGAGATGGCTTTGACTATGAAAACAGGTTGGTTGTTCAAGAATAGGAAACTAACCGAAATCGCACGTACTATTGTTCTGCCTCTGGAGTTGATCATTTACAGCAAATGTTCTAGTAATATGTGAGAGCTCACTGTTGGGCTCGTTCTACCCTTCATTACAGGAACTTGCTATTCTCAAATCTTACTACAAAAGCTAATAATTGGGCCATTAAAGAAAATCGTGTGGGTTCAGAAGGTTATTCTGAAAAATCAGTGAGGATTTTAAAACTCGCTCAATTGTTTTCCTTTTTCTAGTAATTTTCTCTGGTCACTTTTAAGGAGCTAATGGGCTTTCTGACATGTGCTAGATACAAAATACGAGTTAAATATCTTTCATAGTACATCATTATTATCTTCCCCATGTCACATTCGTCAATCGCTTCTGTGGTTTACAACGTCCCTCATATTGAATTTCCCGGAAGATAGGCCGCCTAAAGCTCAACAGCTCCTCGCTATCGCTATCGGAAACCCATCAATTGAACGAGAAGAGGACGCGAAAACTTGGACGTGATCCGCATACGAATAACAAAGCGGTTACAGGCTGTCAGCTCTGTCGGGAAGAGCTCCAGAATGCATCAATGCACGCGCTCTTTTCCGGACTGTAATATTTGTCATTCGATTAGCGAGAACGGTTATACTGAGGGACAGTTCACTTTTATTGTGGCAACGTGACTACCTGATGCCGTTTTAATTATTCCACCGTGCAAACTAGGTTTCTCACCTCAGGTGAAGTGTTGCAATCGTGCCCGGTTTATCGATACAACACGATTCTTTGTCTCGAAAATTGAATTAATTTTTAAATGTTTTAAATTATTGTTAAATGGTGAGTGGAAGGCACTATTTGATTTGGTTTCACAAAAACTTAGGCCATACCTAACTGATGGATGGGAAATAATGAGTTTGAAACATTTTTGAATGAATAGCTTTCATTTACGTTTCAAACTCGTTGGGAACCTGTACTTTAGCATACTCGAAGATGAGGGGAGTATATCAATCGTGCAAATTCTGGCCATATTTAGGAAGTTATGTTCAATTTTTGTCCTCTGAGAACCCTGACAAATACCCGAGTCCTTCCAGCTTGCTTTTAGGAATCAGGAGTTATTTTACGTGTCTCTCACCTTCGATCTTCGCTGTCAACGGCTGGATCTGCTCGTCTGTTGTCTGAAAGAGCGGAGCGATGTTCGGCATCGTCGCAAAACCGGCTCGAGATTTCTCACTTTCACGTTCGCTCAGTTCGTCTCGAGTGACGCGGTAACTGAGACTGTCAGATCTGTCGCCTGGTACGATCTTGACATCGCTCCCCCTCTCCGTCTGTCGCGTCACAACAACACACCTTCATTAGCGAGGCGGTTCGAGCTTTGTTTCGCGATTTGACGGGATTTCCTTCCAGTTCGCTCGTTGTTGATTCTGTCAGGTGACGTGGGTCGATCCTGTTCGAGAGAGGATGTGAGCTACCAGTCCGATTTAACATGAACGTTGTTTTTGATTAGGATCACCTAGGTACTCAATCCATCTTTAATTGATAACAAATGTAATGTTGTACACAAATGTTATCTCCCTAGATTACATTTCCCTTAAAACTTTTTATTTTGTAAATCATTCACTCCAGAAGCATTATTAAAATTAAAAAAAAAAAAAAATCCTGCAAATTCTTCCCAAATGGTTCCAATGGTAACGGCCATTTAGCGAGAGTATGGGGAAAACGGTGACTCATTTACAACTGATTCAGCGTCCCAAATTAATTTTTATTTCGGTAGTAGAACATTTTCCTAAAATCCGATGTTTTTGGCGATTTAGGCGTATAGGGTATCATTTTCCACTAAATTTTGGACGCTGAATCGATTGAAATAAATCCGGGATGCCCTTATATTTCCTTCATGCTCCTGTTCCATGAAATAACCTACCCCTGTGAATGTATTTGAAGCGATTTGGTTTGTTATTCCTAGAATGATGAACCTATGTTTTCACGCAAAAAGTAAATCTCTCTGATTCAACCGAACGATTTTTTTCTGGGCGTTTCAAGGTGTCTGGATCAAAATAAGAAAACGCTGCAAGTTCTGTCACAAGGGTTGGTTATTCCTTGGACCAGGAGCATGAAGACTCATGCCAATGGATTCAGCGTCCATGATTTAGTGGAAAATGATACCCTTGATATCCTAGTGCCCAAAATTAGATTTTTGAGATTTTTGGCGATTTAGGCGTAAGGGGAGATTATTTCTCACCACATTTTGGACGATCAATCAATTAGAACGAGTCCAGGACACTTCATAATAATTTCCCCTCTTATTTTTACCATGCTCCTGGTCCAAGCTAACCAACCCCGGTGATTTTAATCTTAATATCTTGAATCGCAAGTGACGAATTTTGGGACACCGGAGAAGCCTCAAAACCACCTCTGGTATGAATTCAGGGGTGGATTATTAAAGGAAAATTGAACAAAGCAAATAGTGAAGTGGTGTTAATCTCAACTTCAAGCATACAATTACCTTGATTATCTTCCGTGCTGTCAAACCCTTTAATAGTTTATGTCATCATATTAAAAGCTTGTCTTATAAGTAATATCCTTCCAAGAGTCGCAATATTTCCTTTACTAATTCCTGAAATGCATTTCAACGAAGCAAAGGTTAGTGCGTGATACAAAACGTGAAGAAGAAATTAGTTGATAGTCCAGGAAAGAAACTCCGATAATTACTAAACGACTAATCTTGGCGAATGGCTTAAGGGATAAAATCAATGACACAAAGACGCATTAGAATCCCATTAGGTAATCAATGACTTTTGTTATTTATATAAATCTTACCTTCCCTTGGGTAGATCGATCGAAGCCCAACTTCCTAAAAATATCGAAATGCCATTCATAGATTACCCATTTAGGAACATTTCATAAATGTATAAGTTATACGATTTTTCGTTGCAATTTGAAACAATTTCTCGGTCCAACGGGTGGATAGACAGGGAAACAAACGTTGCAGTATCAACGCAATTTACGATATGAGAGGTTAACGTTTGGAAAGAATTTTTTCTTCTTTTGCTCGATACTGCAACTATTTGCACTCCGACCATATGAAGCAAAACTGAGTTCGTACTCGAATGGCAGGTGAGTAATAACTAAAGATTGCTTCATGGAAACCAATTTGAACCGAATGTTCCTGAAAACCAACGAGCGTTTGTTCAACTAAAAGGCTCGTCAATATTTTTCGGAGGCAAATAACAGCTGAAATCAAAAGAAACGAAATGTCGAAGGGTGGGAGAGAGGGTAAAACGCGAGAGAGAAAAATGAATTTCTCCAGAAAAAAGGCCTTGGATTCCCAGAAAATACTACAAACACTCGGAGCGACCGAGTTATTTGGAAAATATTTACGCGACCCAAAGCAAACATCTTCAAGGATGGCTGCACGGTTACTCGAGGTAGGACGTAAGATGCGCCAAGTGCGGCAGTTCTGAGGTGAAACAAGCTTCTCTGAGGAGATCGTCGAAAATACTGGGCGACAAAAAAGTTGGAAATTTCCTCTGCAATTCATGTTTTTTACTAGTGCCATCTTTTAAGACCACTGTTGATAAACAGTTGCTACAAACGGAAATGCATCAGCTTTTACTAGGCATTTCGACCCCCGAACGGAAATGGGCTTAAGCGGGAAGTCGACTAAATCGATAAATTGTTTTAGCTTTCAAAATTTAGTGGGAAATGATACCCCACAAGCCTAGTCTCTAACCCCCTAACCCGCTTACGAAATAGGTAGATAGGTATCCACTTCCAATGGGCACCAATCGACGCCGGATTCCGCTAACAACGTTTAGTAGAAAACTATACACTATAAAAATTCCTCTAAAACCTCGAAAATGCCCTACGAAGTTCCGTTGAAAGTAGAACAAAGAATGAATGAATGAAACGGATAGCACCACGCTATAAAAGATATTTAACAATTTAATTTACACTCGGATTTTTTTTTTTTTTTTTTTTTGGGACAACTCCGAGGAATTGTCAGAAATTGCGCAAATGTGATACTTCAGGTGTGATGGTATATGAATTCATTTATTCATTTTTTATAGCAATATGAGGCTTTGGAATACATTTCTTATCTGAAATACGCGTCTTTCCAAGGGTGGCGCTCGACTCGGAATAAACGAATGAAGGGTCAACTTTTCGTTGTATTTGTTAACAGCTACGAATAAATGTAAAAATCAGCCCTATAATTTTTAAAATTAGGCGTGAAAATTGCTAAAAAACGGATATGTTCACCCTTCAAACAAGCCTTGCTATCTTTAGCGTGAGCTAAGCCCCATTATACAAAAAGTATGTTTCCTATGTATTTTTAATTTAAACTGTTTGAATAATTCACAACTGTTGGGATTCCAAAATGAGATAGGATTGATCAAATGGGCCCGCTCCTAATTATACATAGCTTTAAACCGTGATTGGTGGCAGAGAAGTCGAGTATGGGGAAGTAGTAAGTATAAATACTCGCTCCAAAATTATCCCGATTGACCTTCACCCAACGTATTATTCGACGCAGAACTATAATTTCAACTGTTTGTTCACACGTAAGAGGTAGGTACCAACTTTTAAGGAGGGAAATGCAGATTGCGCCGATTATACATGTTTTTCTTGTAGTTCTTAGACAGTATTCAATTTCAGCGACAAGATTCGAGTTTCTATGAAAATCAGACGTGGGAACATTCAACAATCTCTCGGCCTGATAAAATCTGAGTCAAAATGTCGCAATAATTTCCAAACGATATTATGATTATCTGATCTTTGGATCTCTGTGTCACCTTCATTCAAAAGTTGACAGCTTTCAACATTCAATTGGTTATCATATCTGTAAACCTGTAACTGTTATTGTTATGAGATTTGACTCAATTCCAGCCATCATTCGAAGAACACTGTTGGCTCATGGACTCGTGATATACACGTACGCTGCATTTAAAGGCAACATATTCAAGGCGAGGATTTTATTTCATTCTGTAAGGTGGAATTTTAGTTCAAAACAGTTTATGAGAGGGTCAACTAGCCTTTTGTTATGTTTAAATTTAAAAAAAATCGTTTTCAACTGTTTGATTTGGCTTATAACGTTCTCTTGCAGGAGTCAATCGGTTCTGGACCAATCGGAATCAGTTTAGCCTCCTAAATTAAGTTGGATACACTCCGCAGGCCCCAGTTTCATTAAAAAACGCTGTAAATTCTTTTAAAGGGGTCGGTTATTCCTCGGACCAAGGCATGGAGACTCATTCCAATCGATTCAGCGTCCAAAAATGAGTCGAAAAGGATACCCCACACGCCTAAATCGTCAAAAATATCGAGCATGGGAGAAAACTGTGGGTGTGGCGTGTCCTGAACCCATTCCAGTCGACTTGGGGTACAAAATTTAGTGGAAAATGATACCCCACACGCCTAGGTACCAGAAATTTTGAAAACGCACACTCGAAATAGGTAGGTACATACTCATATTGACCCATACTCTTCCAGAGCGTCAATCGTTCCGGTACCCGCCTCATTGGATTCAGCCTCCTAATTTAGTCAAAAACGATACCCCACACGACTAGATCACCGAAAATATCAAAACTCCATTTTTCAAAATACAGATTTTGACCCCAACCCCCCCAAAATCGGTCCGATCGGGCTGAAAAGTTTCGAGGACGAACTAGAGCCAGACACGGGCCCCTAGACCAAATTTCAGATTTTTAGAAAATTTTCTATTTCCCCTAATCGGATGGCGGACGGACATATGCTCATTGTGATCTACTCACCTTGAGACACCCAGAAAACAAAAAATGGGCCGAATCATAGAGATTGACTTTCTACACAAAAACACAGGTTGATTATTCGAGGAATAACCTACCAAAAATTGTAAATCGATTTCAAAAGTGCCCTTTTTGCCCTTCTATCGCAAAGGGCAGCGATTGGGTTGGAAATGGCACAACTTGAGCTCAAACCCCTTGGCTTGAGGAGAAATTGTCATTAATTTTTCGGCCTAGGCGGCTGAAAATGTAATGGTTTAGCGAAACTTTATTTTGTTTCATTATATTATATTTTAAACGAGATTACAAAGGTTACAAAAACTAAAAAGGATCACTATTCCAATGAGCAAACAAGAAGACTTGGGTGGTGCTAGTTCGTTGGACAAACTAAAGTCTCCACGCGAATGCAATATCCTTTTCTGCCATTAAAGGAAGACGGCATCTCTAATCGCTTTGTCGGAGGACAATCTCACTATTGCCCCTTTATGGCCACGAATCCAATTTCCGATTCCAACTAAGAGTCAAACAATGGGAATGTCTCCGTATGTGTACGACTCAGATAAGGCAGGCGCTACACGAAATTGTACGACCCAAGACCGCTTGTTCCGTTCTTAGCGTCGTTCTACTTGCTTCTCCAGAACTTCTCCAAGGGAGAATGATCTTACAGGCGAAAACACTAAATAAATTCTAGCATTTATTAATGTAAGGGATAGAAAGTGTATGTAATCGTGAAGGACCCATTTTATTGAATTGAATTCTCTGACTGCTGTTGATCGTTAGTGAAGCGGTTGACTGTGTGATGAGTGGGTTAAGGTCATCGACTTTTCCTTTGAAACGCTGCAAATGCATTCAAAATGGTCTTTCATAGAGCGTAATTGTGGGAAAACAGCGAATGTGGAGAGTCCCGGACTAATTCTAAACGATTCAGCGTCCAAAATGATAACCCTAATGCCTAGGTCCCAAAAATTTTTCATAATTACATTTTCAAACCACACCCTCTAACTTTTCCACTGCCGAAAAGGCGTTAACGGCGGACGGACAGACCGGTTTTTGGTTGGTTATTCCTCAAGTAATCGACCTATATTTTCATGCAAAAAGTCAATCTCTCCAATTCGGCAAAAAAAAAAAAAAAAAAAAAAAAAATCTGGGCGTTTTAAGGTGTTTACATCAAACTGAGCAACTGTCCATCCGCCGTAAAGTTTTCTAGAAATCTGAAATTTTGGTTAGGGACCTGTTTTTGGCTTTAGTTGGTCCTCGAAACTTTTCAGCCCGATTGGTCCAAATCTAGGCATGTGGGGTCATTTTTCACTAACTTTTGGACGCTGAATCGATAGGAATGAGTCCAACGAATAACCATCCCTGTGAAAGAATTTGCAGCATTTTTTGATGAAACGCTAACTGTCAAATTTTGGCGTAAATCGGAAGGCTCCACTACTGAGATGTGCCTGAATCAGTAGATTTTGCCCTTTGTCCCTGTGTATCAAGGATCCGGTTAATTTTATATTGTGGTGGACAAATGGACGCGTGGTCCTAGAAATAGGCGTCTGCCGTTACAGTTGTGAAGAGCACTGACTTACCTGGGCCTGCATCACTAAAGGACAAGAATAATACGAAAGTCTGTTGGTCCATAAAACCTAGGTAATGATAGATGTTGAAAACAGTGGCAGGTAAAAAAACTGAAATGTTGACATACACGCGTTAATGAAGGATAGTCAGCTGACCAATGACGGAAGATCAGCAGAGGTTCTGACCGGATACGTCTAAGGAATATCGCAGCAGCAGCCAACATTCTATTACTGAAAGCAAGAAACCCTCGACCGGCTTTTTGGGCCAACCGAAGTACTTACGCCATTCGTTGGATAATGTAAGCACTAGGGACGACTCATTACCGCCTGGGCAGGAAGGAAAACGGAATCAGCTATTTAAGGACTTAGTTTGAAAACCCTTTTCCCCCCAAGATCCGGGACCTCAAAAGTCCCCAAACCTACTTGTGATGTTATCAAATGCAAATTTCTCTTCCCTTCTACATTCCTTGCTATTTGGTCCCTTCCAGTGCAATGTTAATGAACCCTGTCTACTAAATTGCTTCGATAGAATGTAAAAGGCGGTACGAGGGTCTGTAAGGAAACTTTTCGGGTTTAACAGACACAAAAGAACAGGAAAGAGAAGATTAGTTTAGACGAGTTGTGATGAAATTTATTTCAGCTAGGGCCCTGTGGTTACAGCATGATACAGTCTATGGCAGTCACTTATGTTCTTGGTGGTTATATCCGACAAAGAGAACCCGAAAAACATCGTTCAGTTTTCCTATGAGCTAACACAATGTCAATATTCAATGTGTGTTCATCGATTGGAAGGGGTCTGGAACACGCCACACCCACCATTTTCCCCGTGTTCGATATGTTCGACGATTTAGGAGTGTGGGGTATCATTTTTCACTAAATTTTGGACGCTGAATCGATTGGAGTTTCCATGCTCCTGATCCGAGGAGTAACCAACCCATGTGAATAAATTTGCAGCGTTTCTTCTAATTAGTTTCTACTGATAGAGACTACGAAGATGTGATTCCCCAGTGTAGCATGATCAAGTTAATAAATCGAAGGTAGAAAAATGCCTTATATTTGTAAGAAATATTTGTTGTAGTGAATAGCGGCAGAATAGTTATTTTCTAAAGTGAACACCTCAAGTATAAGAACTCAACAACGAGAAGCAGACACTTACAGCACTGATCAACCTGTAGGCCCCTTGAGACGGAGTCCTCAGGTGATATGTCTTCCTTCCAGTATCCAAACGACATTGAGCGCTCACATCTTCGTGCATATCAAATGAAATCCGATCTGGTTGAATGATTTCCTATTTGATTGAAACACGACGCCTGGAATTCGAGCTCAGGTCACGCTCGAACTATCGGCTCAGATTCTCCAAGGAACCTACCAACGCGGACTAGAATCTACCTCCTTGATAGACTTCAAAGTCAAATAGCTTTGATGTGTTTGCATTTGGCTTTCCCGAAAGCTTGTCTTTGAACTCAAATCCCCGAACCAGATTACGTATCCAATCCTATTCAGTTCCTAAGTTTAATTTGTTATCAGTCAGCGTTGAACAACTGATTCACCTATTTGTGGTGGACACTTCGTTGGTATTCATTTCGTTCTATGTATGCTCAGTGAGGGTTGAGCTCTATAGAAAAACGCTACAAATTCTTACACAGGGGTTGGTTACTCCTCGGACCAGGCGCATGGAGACTCATTTGTTCCACATGGGGGAAACAGTGGGTGTGGCGGGTCCCGGACCCATTCCAATTGATTTAAGGTACAAAATTTAGTGGAAAATGATTCCCCACACGCCTAGGTACCAGAAATTTGTATAACACACATTTGAAATGGTTAGGTAAGTACCCATTTTGACCCATTACCTCATTCAGAGGGCGCTAATCGTTCCGGGACTCATTTCATTGGATTCAGCGTCCAACATTTAATGTAAACTGATACCCCACACGCCTAGATTGCCAAAAATATCGAAAATACATTTTCGAAATACACATTTTGACCCATATCCCGCCCAAATGTGGTCCGATCGGGCTGAAAAGTTTCGAGGACTAACTAGAGCCGGAAACGGGTCCTTGACCAAAATTTTAGGCTTTTAGAAAGTTTCTACTATCTAAATCGGCGTGGACGGCGGACGGACATAGCTAATTTTGATCTAGACATCTTGAAACGTCCAGAAAATCGCCGAATCGGAGAGATTTACTTTTTACATGAAAACATAACCTAAATCCATAAATTTGTTGAATAAGTTTTGCTACCTACTAACTATCAGGAGAAGTGAGACTAATTAGGAGTTTTCGTTGAAAATTTTATGTCACGTAAGGGTATGATGAATAGACGAGCCCAACCCTCAATCACCCCACCCCTTCCTTCACCAGGTAAAGGAGTCAAGCAAAGCGTGGAGCGGAATGATGGTGGAAGTCACGTCTTCGCCATTTTCAGGGTGAGCGGCTGAAGAGGTTGAGGGAAGAGGTGCAGGTGCTGTTTAAAACGTTTCATTAGCCGCTTCTCCGCCCGACAGCTTTCAAGCAATTTTCACGACGAGTGGCTTGGAATGCTGCCCCTTCGTCTTTTCCCACTTCAAAGCATTTCATAGGACGGCTGAGGCGGACTGTATGACGGTTGTCGTCTAACTCGGGCAGATTTACGACTAATTTGCCCTTCCATGATGGGAATCATAACCCGCCTCACTTTGCTGTGCAATCCCTTTTCATCAAAACGAGGATAACAAAACGAGCCAACTCAACAATCCGCTTCTTATCTTCGCTCTCCTGCCCACTTTTCGTTTCATTTTATTAATTAAATCCCTCGCAGCCGTGTCGTCTCGCTAATGAAAACACCAAGCAGCGTTTCTTTCTTGCCAACAATAAAAGGAAGAAATCCTGATGAGAAAATGTGGAGGATGGAGACTTTAGTTTATGTTTCCATTAAATCTCCATGCCTGGTTAATGTTCTTCTTGTCTGTGCTTTTAGAATTTTGATGAAAAGCCCTTTTTTGAGAGCTGCTAGGGTAATCAATTGCTGGAGAATGGATGAAAGCGTAGGCAATTCTTGAAAATTTTCCAATTCAGGCTTACAGGAAAGCCACAACCTTGCTCCCGGTGACCTGCAGTAATACCTTTTAAAAATAAGGGGGAAATCGCAGACCACCCCAGGCACACAAGTAGCCAGGCTGACTCATCCATCAAACACAGTTTATGCAACTCCGCACGACTCAAATGTCCTGCAGGTATTGTCTATCCACTAAAGCGAATGTCCTGTTAGCTTCCGTCATCATGCATGGCAGCGTAGGATTCTCGCTCATAATCTATCATTTGTAAAAGCTGTGTTAATTGAGCATTTCAGTTTTATACTTGAGCAAATTTGGTTTCGTGCAAACCGGTTCGGGACCCATCTCTATGGATTAAAAACCCAACATTTAGGGGATAATGATCCCCCACACGCCTAGATTGCTAAAAATCCCAAACACCCATTTTTTAAAAAACATATTTTTGGATTCTGAGGGTTGACATAGTAGGTACAAAAAAAATGTTTAACACATCCAACGCGTGACCGGAAAGGGCGCCAAGTGCTGTGACGGGAATGTGCTTGGCGAGATATTTCATATTAGAGCTCTAATATATATTCCTAATGTATTTATATTGATTATAAGACAAAATAGAGTTTCTCTTTGTTTTTTCGACCTGTATCATAATATGAAGACGTCCACAAGCAGGTATGTCCGGAGATATGCAAAGCCAGCAGTACACATTTACAGTGGGCATGAATATCCTTGCATCTTCCGTACTCGCGGGCGTCTTCATTGATAGCCCTAAAATATTGCGATAAGATCCTATAGGATTCTCAATTACTTTCATGCAACATCCAAATTTTTCTAGCACATTTTGAACATGTAAATAAGCTTTAGGTATTTTGAAAAGACTTAGCCTTGGTTGGCCTGGAATCACACTTCTCACTGAAGTTGTGGTTGTTCCTGGGTCGATAGGTGAATACAACGAACTCTGGTGGATGCCAGGAGATCAAATGAAGAAAACTAGACCACCCTCGACCTTCCCGTCTTCTATTCACGACGATAAGCGAGCTAGAATGTCAGTTGCGTATCATACGAAGATGCCCGCAAGTGGGGGAGTTCAAATTGTATCATATTACTTCTGCATTGAATATTTTAAAAGATAAGAAGAAAATCGAGCAAGGAATGACTACGGTCTCAGTGATAAATTCAATCATGAGTCATCACTGTTCATGGCTACTCTAGGTATTTCGAAGTAAATCTGAGAGAGCATGTGACAGTGCCACGTTCAATGATAGACATAGAAAATCCCTCAGTGGAAACCCGCTTCACGAAGAGAGTCAGACATCATGATGTCAACTTGAATCCAGTATTCGCCCAACGACAAGGGCGAGAAGCCATTCAAACGAGGAATGGATGAAAGGTATTATGGAGCTTGTAACTTGTTCAGTGATCCACCCCACTAGTACAACCCTGCACGCATGTGCCTTTTTTCGGGAAAACGAGATAGCGGGAGCATGTGGAGGACGTGGCAATCGCATTAGGTCCTCGTTCTACGGATCTCGTTACTTGGACAACCCTAACTCAAGCTGACCTACCCAGGGATCAAGCGACATGGGCTTTGGACTACGAGGCGAGTGAAAAACCGACATCGTCTGTACGACGTACGGTGTATACGTAGGTAACAAAAAGAGGGGACAAAGACAGTTTTTCTTGCCTTTTACGTCAAGTCCAATTTCTTCAGGAACGTATATCTAAGGGATTTGGGAGGGCAACATTATTTCATCACAGAGCTCAATGTGGAGTAGTTCATAGGATTACAGGACATGCTACAGGTAGGATATTTTCATCGTAACAACAAAACTCAGAAGCCATTCTCAACTGGAGTAGTGCTGTTATATTGTGGAAACATCTTACTGTCAACGGATGACAATGGATCACATTGCATGCACATAAGAGGAAAACGCTGCGAATTCTTTCGCAGACCAGGAGCTTGGAGACTCATTTCTTCAACATGGGGAAAATGGAAACTGTGGGTGTGGTGGGTCCCGGACCCATTCCAATCGATTCAGGGTCAAAAATGTAGTGGAAAGTGAAACCCCACGCGCCGCGAAATGGGTAGATAGGCACCCATTTTGACCCATAGCCTCATCCAGAGGGCACCAATCGTTCCCATTTCATTGGATTCAGCGTCCAAAATTTAGTGGGAAATGATACCCCACACGCCTAGATCGCCAAAAATCCATTTTTCGAAACACACATTTTGATCTGTACCCAGCCCAAATTTGGTCCGATTGGGCTGAAAAGTTCCGAGGACCAACTAGAGCCGGAAACGGACCCTTAACCCAAATTTCAGATTTTCAGAAATTTTCCCACTGCCAATGTCCGTTCGGCGGACGGGCATTAGACTTTTTTGAAAGTGTCTAGACTTTAAAACGCCCAGAAAATAATTTTTTGGCCGAATCGGAGGTATTGACTTTTTGCATGAAAACATAGGGTTGATTCAAGGAATAACCAACCAAAAACACATTTTGACGTGGACGGCGTATGGCGGACAGACGTTTGGGTGACATCAATTTTTGCGAGTGAATAAGGTACGTGACTTTTCAGCCCACATTTAGTCTAGTTCTACTCATTAGGTGGTGTTGCACCATACACCACCGTATATGAAGCGAATGAAATAGAAATTTACAGAATAACCTCACAACCGATTAAACGTGATGTTGGAAGTCAGGATGGGACAGACGAACTCGACGTTGATCATTCTATTCCGGGTCAACTCTCATCGCAGTCTCTGGGCATCCCAAACAACGGTTTATCATCTGGCAGTGAACCTCCCCGAAAGGTTAATGACAATATATACATCGCGACGATACGGAGCGGCGCCGCGTGTAGAGAGGAAACCGAGGCGCCACTCGCGGCCGATAAACAGCTCTTGGCTCATGGGTGTCAGTCTCGAGAGCTGATTCCGGTAAAAGTCATCCGTTTCGATCGAAAAAACCTCACAAATCCGACCAAAATGCGACATTTTACCGCAGTTGTAACAGTGTCCTTCTTGCTCGGTAGTGCAACGGCTCGGGACGAACTCGACTCGACGATCAGGACAGCAATTGAACTGGGATGGCCGGAACATCGAACGGTGTATGAACACTTGGGCGACCGACTGCTCAGAAACCACGAAACTTCATCGGGAAATGGAAATGGCCCCACATTTGAAATTGAGAGCCCGGTCGTCCATTCGATTGGCTCGTTGAAATTGGACCACACCATTGAACAATACTTTTTCCACAAAATTAGAGCGACTGGTTTTCATTTAAAACAAGGTGAGAAACAAAGAGATTCAAGTATCATTATTGGCTCAGTTGGGTTCGTCTCACTTTGTTCTTCTCTGGCCTGTCTTTCCCATGTTAAGGAAATTCTCATCAACTAAAAAGCCCCAAAACCCCTTCAGAGCTTTACAAATTCTTGCAAAATGAATATATGTTGAAGACAGACGAATACTTACCGAACAATTTTCGGCCGACCTTTCAATACTCATCTTTGAGAGCGTCCAGTCTTTGTCAGCAGTTAAATTAATTTTTTCATCGGTCAACCAACATTTTTTGGAAGATGCGTGTATTTTTTTGACGATGCCATTGATTTTGAGCAATGTTAAGGCCCATTTAGACCGGCAACTAAAATTGCCTGCTTTGAGTAATACTCGTCAATTAAAATTGCCAACAACTCTGAGCGATTCGTTGCCGGCAATTTTATAGTATGAAAAAGTTGGATCAACACCGGGCTATATAAATTGCTCCATTTTCGCGCTTACACGGAATCCATCATTAGTTGTTCTTGTCAGCTTGTGACCGGCCAACTGATGTGGGGAGAAGAAGTTGAAATCGCTGCTGCTGTAGTAGTGCTGGCAGCAGCATTGGGGAGAAGGAAAATAATCATTTTGCAAAGGGACTACTTTACGTAGTGCGATCTATCCAGAGCAGTTACCTCCAAATTTACTCAATACAGCTGGTTGTTCGTGGACATTGCCAATCCAAATTGGACTCTGAGCTTCTTGTGGGCATTGTTGGACCCAAAATTTGGAGACTTAACAAAAAAAAAATAAAAAATATAAAAAAAAAGTCATACCTATGCTTTCTCTTTTCATTTTGCGCATACGTTCTAAAGTTATTAAATGCCTTGGTGGCCTCATCCCCTGAGATGCTAAACTTTTTGCCGACTGTTTTCCAGCCAGGTTTCTTGACCATGCAATCACGATAGTTCATGTCCTCCACGCCCCACAGCACTTTCCTCCGATGAACAGCATTTATAAAATCCTCCACATGCTCGTTACTCCACGACATGATGTAAAAAGAAACAAGTTAAAAACACTGAATGATTTACAAGTGGGTAGAAACTAACACACACTGTGATAAGAGATAACAAAAATCGATATGAAGAGAAATCGAGTCATTGTTCGATTCATCGAACGTTGTTGTGGCCTCAACTCCTTGAATCTCACCCCTTCCTGCTGTCTTCCCCAGAAAAATTGCTGAAAACTTGCAACTTAAACCCAAGGGAGTTCCGAAAATTGCCGCAAAATGATTGCCGGCTATTGTGGAAAAATTGCTCGGAAATCGTTTACTTCCATTTGAGCAATAACTGCCGCAAAAATTTCCGATGTAAATGGGGCTTCACTGTGACGATTATCTTTTTAACTCCAGTTTCTGAATTCCTCACAATTTGATTTGTAATTTACAAAACAATACCGATATTCTCACTTGTTCCAGAAAATGCGACCATCGAATACCGCTACAAATACCGAAAAGCGAAAAACGGATTGGCCGAAGGGAAAATCATTGCGGAGGCGCTCGAAACAATATATGACGTCACGCTGTCGTCCAAACGTCTCGATAATGGAACTTGTCACACGTCCCTTGAGCTCCTTACAGTCATCAAACAGGTGCCGCTCTTGGTCGAAATTCAGGGTCAAAAGACCGCAGACGCGACGAAGTTAGCGCATTCTGTCAACAGATGGTTCTCGAATGAAGTGAACAATTTTTTGTACGTGAACGTGTACGTAGCTATGAAGGACATTTTTGGTGGAAACGATAAACATTTATGCTGAGCTTGAAGGAGAAAAGACAGTCAGTAGCGCTTTGGAACTCGGAGACATCATTTGTAAACTCAAATCAAGTACAAAGACATAATATAATGTTGATAAATTGAAATGAAATAAACTGAACATGATAAATTAAATACAAAATATATATTAACTAAATTAAAATTCCATTACTACAAAAACTTGCATAATTTGTTATTTTTAATTTAAATTAATTTTAAATGTTTATTATATATTTGTGTAGATATTTTAGTACTATTATTTATTATGTACATTATAAAAGTACACGAAGCATTAAAATAAAATTAAATTTTAATATCAACGTAATTTGTATTGCATTTAAAATAATGAAATTAAACATATTACAGGAGGAAGTAAGTACATCTTACAGATCACTTTTTGAATTGACGTGTCTGTAATGTTCCTCGTAACCTATTCAATTTTCTATATCCACGCCGACTTTGGTAGTAATAAATGTTTTCTAAAAATCTGAAATTTCGGCCAGGGACCTGTTTTCGGGTCTAGTTGGCCCTCAAAGCTTTTCAGCCCAATCGGACCAAATTGAGGCGAGGGGTAAGGTTTTTCGAAATATGGATTTTTGAGATTATACGGGATCTAGGCGTGTGAGGTATCATTTCCCACTAAATTTTGGAGGCTGATTCCAACGAGACGGGTCCCGGAACGATTGGCACCCACCAGAAGAGCTTATGGGTCAAATAGGTATCCCATTTTGAATGTGTTCCCGAGATTTCTGGTACCTAGGCGTGGGGTATCATTTTTCACAATTTCACACTGTATGCAAAGATGACACTCATTACTCTCATAGTTGTCGGTCCAAAGTACGTGGCGTGGGCTGTTTTTTTACTGTTTTCTCTTATGACGAGACACACAGTGAGAAACAATAATTTCGGAATAGTCAGGAATTAGTTTATTCAGTCTGATTTGTTTCCTACTGCATTCAAAATATCAATTTGTATCTAACTTGAGAGTTGATGTTCTTCTTTCGGGGTATTGAGGGGCCTCAACACGGGTTACGGAGTTGAAGACGTATCTGTGTGAGATGTGATCAAAAACTGGAAAAAATCTCAAAAATGGAAAAAATTGTAAATTAAGCATTTAAACAAAAGAGTTGGTACTATGCACTTTTCGTTGAAAATGGGTCGTAGACAACAACCAAATCCAAAAACCCTGTTTATAAGACGAAAAAAAGTTTCAAAGCCGAGACGCAGATGATGACAGTATATAATCGAAGATGGAGAAGCTTCGCAAAATATTTCTAGTCCTTCTTTTGCTCAAATTTGGCGTTCATTACTTACGAAACGGTATAAAGACGAGAACACTTGTTTTTATCAACTCAGCCGATCCCTAACTTCCCTCACGCAAACTGAAGTTCTAGGAGCCCTCGACTCCATTACTGTTTTTAACCCCCCCCTCACCTGAACACCCTGCCGCCACAGGAGCTAATTTGTCAAGATTTATGCCTCTCTGAGGCGGTATAATTCAACCATTCCCCTCTAGGAGAGGCTGCGCTTCCATATCTCTCCCGAGGACCTCGGCTCCATCATGGAATTTATACCTACACGAACTTCTCCGATGAACTATTTGGTCCCAAAATGGAACAACTTCAACTTTATTAAAGATAAGGAAAAAAAAAAAGAAAATAAAACTAAGAATTTGTGGTGGTTTTGGTGGTTGGTGAGTTTTTAACGGTTCATTGTTCTTGGGGAATAATACATAAGTGGCAAGACAATCCACCTTCAAAATCTACCAAGTAAGAAAGACAAATTTAAAAAAAAAAACTCATTTTTTAAATTTTAACCGCCCTCTTCTACTGACCATGTCAATTGATTAAACGTCAAACATTTCGTGGAAAACGATATTCATCGCACCTAGGTCCACAAAAATCTCGGAAATCCATTTCAAAATACCCCATTTGGCCCTTATTTTCCACCGGCTGACGAGACTCGATTTCGGGCCCATTTAGGTAACTCGGTTCAATACCCACAATTAAGAGGAAAACGATACCGCAACACATAGCCCCATAAACATCACCATCAAAAGTTCGTATTTTGGATCCATATAATTTGGAACGTAAAAAATAGTTTAGAAAGTTTATGGTTTGTTGTAACTTTTGTTTTTTACAAATGCAAGGGTTTTATTGCTTAGAAATTTTAGAGAATATACAAGCTTGTCAAGTATACAAGTTGTGTAAAATTTATAGGAAGGATGAATTTTAGTAAATTGTAATTTTAAAATAAATGCGCGAAATGGTATCAAGTGCGAAAATTGATTGAAACAGATTGCAGAAGGGGACCATTACATGAGGGGGGTAAATTTAATGAAAAAGGTCTCAGATGGAAAGGGGGAACATATTCCCAGCAAAAGGGCCAAGTAAAACATTGCCGAGGGAGGTCAAGTGGTTTGTCGGCCCTAATGAGTTTTGAGGCACCCTTGACTTAGCAGTCTCATTAGTCCACCGGTAGATATGGGGAGGACAAGAAATGTTTAAGGATAACGAGGGGCTACAAGTGGGTACCATCGAGTAAATCTGACCTCCTGACAAGGGGTAATTTCATAGCTTTGTTTGTCGACGATCGATTGCGAGCCATTTCTTTTTTACTTCTACGTTAGAGACCAAAAGGGAGCTTTTAACCCAGTCTAACATGATAGTAATTAGAATACCTTCCCATTAGGTGCCTTGCAAATTATTCCGCCGACCTTTCGCTATGCAAGAAACCCTGTGTCCGCCATAGTTGGGCGCAGAGGTGCTACTATTGCCTACTACTATCTTCCAATCTTCCTAAGATCCTACATATATTATTCTCTGTTATAATTCACTATTGAAAATTACAATTACAAATTAATTTATCACAGTATTGACAGCAGTGGCCTACGATTAGTTTTGTTTGATTTATTTCAAGGCCCGTAACATTGCGACTTTGAATCATTACGAAAATTTTCAAATTAATGGCGTACATGGTCATTTGGTTACGTTTAGAATAACCTGAGATCTTCATATTGAAAAGAAGCATGGCGGTTCGCTTCGATAATCCACAATTGGGGTTTTGGTCGGTACTTCAGGAAATCTTCTATTTTTGCCTCCTTGCCCGCTGCTCGTCGGTTGTGACAACTCCCAACATGAGCATAGTCTACTGACCTTATCATTTGCTCATCTTTGCTCAAAAGGGTGCCCTTTTCTACTGCATAAGTGACACACCCTGTGCGTGCCGTTTTGGTTGGTTATTCCTTGAATAATCAACCTATGTTTTCATGCAAATGGTCAACCTCTCCGATTCGGCTCAAATTTTTTTTCTGGACGTTTCATGATGTCCTGATCAAAAAAGGTCAATGTCCGTCCGCCGTACGCCGTACGCCGTACGCCGTCCGCCGTCCGCCGTACGCCGTACGCCGTACGCCGTCCGCCGTCCACGCCGTTTTTGGTAGTAGAAAATTTTCTAAAAATCTGAAATTTGGGTCAGGGGTCTGTTCCCGGCCTAGGACGGTCCTCCAAGCTTTTCAGCCCGATCGGACCAAATTTGGGCGGGGTAGGGGTCAAAATGTGTTTTTTGAAAAATGGATTTTCGAGATTTTGGGCGATTTAGGCGAGTGGGGTATCATTTTCCACTAAATTTTGGACGCTGAATCCAATGAAATGGGTCCCAAAACGATCGGCACCCTCTGGAAGAAGTTATGGGTCAAATTGGGTATATATTACCCATTTTGAATATGTGTTTTTGAGATTTCTGGAACCTAGGCGTGTGGGGTATCGTTTTCCGCTAAATCTTGGACGCTAATTTCAATGAAGTGGGTCCCGGAACGATTGGCACCCTCTGGAAGAAGTTATGGGTCAAATTGGGTATATATTACCCATTTTGAATATGCGTTTTCGAGATTTCCGGTACCTGGGCGTGTGGGGTATCATTTTCCACTAAATTCTGGATCCTGAATCGATTGGAATAGGTCTGGGACCCGCCGCACCCACTGTTTCCCCATTTCCCCCATGTTGAAGAAATGAGTCTCCATGCGCCTGGTCCGAGGAATAACCAACCCCTGTGTAAGAATTTGCAGCGTTTTCGGGTGTTCTTATGGTAACTGCGCACATTTATGATGTACCCCATGATAATTTATTTGAAAAAGAATGGTTTGAATCCATTGAGTAACAGCGAACAGACAGCATTTTTTAGTAGATATAGGTAGAATATACGAAGAAATCACGTTTCCACCATTTTGTATGTATGACATGATAAACAATTCACTGTCTTAATACTGTATGATTACCTCAAGGAGTACAGAATTATTGGCCAAAATGTTGTATTGCTACACGCGCCTATGAAATTTATGGTGTCCTGTATATCCCATTGCCTACGGTCAGGTTCATCGAGCAAGCTATTCACACTCCCGTCTGAGACACATATGCCCTCTCTAAATGCCGAAATCACTAGGGTTTATTTCTGAATTAGACCCTTTGGGACCTGAGGTAGGGGGTGGTCGCGCCAGGGGAGGGAGGGGGGAGCATGCGCTGTTGCCGCCCCCGTTCGGTAAATACCAGCATGCCGCCCCCCGCTGCCTTCAGAAGCGATCCAGTACTGCGACCATGCTCACCGCCATCAGAATCGTGTTGACAGCCGTCCTCATCGTCGAGGTACGAAACCATTTTTAATTAATCAATTAAATGGTAGTCAATTATTTTCCGCGTGCAATATCACGATTCATCGCAACACTCTCAAGTAACCGAAACGTTTTCAAATTCTTCAGTTCGCTCACAAATTAGCCCTTTCTGGTGCCGGTTTTGATTGGTTTTTCCTTGAATAATGTTTTATTAATCATTTTTTGTGTGGAAATTTAGTACTTGTTGTTCGCTCTTCGGCCACTGTCCGTCATTATCCGTGAACCGTTTCAAAACAATCATTTATGCCGAAATAGACAACCACAGTACCGACTTTTAAGTACGTTCAGCTTGGAAGCGCTGTACGAAAGAGGCCGAATTAATTTTTATAACGACTCGATATCAATTTTGGCTACCTATTGAAAAACCCAAGAAATGAACAGAGCGTGCTCTAAGAACAAAAGCAATCTTTTCACCGGCTTCAAGAGACCCCTAATATGACTCTGTAAGTCTTAAATCCCCTCACCCTCGCCCCCCAGGTTATCTTCCTACATCCCAGTGACGATAGGAATATACAACTTCATCATATAGAGTTTGTCTTCTGTTGAAAAGTGTCCCCTATGATATTTTTTCGTATTCTTACAAATTAATGCCGTTTTGATTTTTGATTGATCTGAAGCATTTCAGTTAGCAATGCTTTGTTTGCACTCACTCGATCGTCTGAATAATTTCCAAGCAGAGAGGGTCTGAGGAATTGAGATTCCAAGCTCTGTCCGACCATCCCTTGATTTGAGGTTTGTCCCATTGTTGGACGAAGGAGACCAAAGGGATTTACAGACTAATCAGAGCAACGTTCAAGGAAACTTGGTCTTGATTGCTACCACGGAAATGGTAATGGCAAGACCATTTAGAAATTGCTTTGAGATGGTCTTCGTTACATAAGTCAAGATTTCCTTCAAATGAGAGATTTGTAGTTACATTCTGAGATGCTCCAATACTTCCGAATGGCCTTCAACAGCAATTCAACATCCTAATGAATGTATTTGCAAATGGATCTAATAATATAACATGTTTGGACGGCAAGAAGTTGCCATAGTGAAATGCCGTTCTTTTGCACATCCGGCCCATCGAACTTGTACGAAAATTTTGGATTTACTCGGCCAATTATTTGTTTTTGATCGTTTGGACACCACATTTCCTCAAAGAATATTAGTAAAGTGACTCTCAATCGAGTTGCTTTTCAATTTTTCCTGCCTATCTATAGAAACACAATCAGAAACACGATTAATAATTACTCTGTTTATTTTATTCGAACGACAAAGTTTGATTTTGAGAATCACGGTGTAGGGAAATAACATGGGTCATTAATAGTTTTGGTATTGCTGATTTTCATTACAATGCCAATGTAGGATATATATGAGCCATGCCTCACTTACAAATCATTGATACACTTACTCAGTTAAGCCTGACGTACATTGACATTCATTGGTAATTGCGTAATGTTAGTAAATTGCAAAGAATCCCAGTTTAGTGTCCAACGCATGAATGTAATGTAGGTACGTACATTTCCGAGAAAACTGCGTTTAAAACAAGTTCTTGAAATAACACAAATGGGCGAAAGGAGTGACTCGGACTCTCACTGAGCACCTGTTGCCTGTCCATAAACGCCGCTTTTCATACAACGATAAGACCCTCCGGTAAATAGGGTTGTATTTTTCTGCCCCATGACCCCTAACGTAGGAAGATTATGGGTAAGAGAGGGGGAGAAGGACTTTTTATGTTCACCTGGATTTCGCCAAGAGATAATAACCTCCGCAAGCAACAAGTGATCATAGCCCGAGTGATAGCCCATAATCCTCTCTATCCTTATCAATTCTAAATTTGTTAGTGAACTTGACATCACTGACATTAACATGGGCTTCAGCAAACCACTCTGGACGAAGATTGGATTATTGCGCACTGAGTTATACCGTGTATAATGCAAATAGCTGGGGTAGAGAACACTTATTACAGCTTGTCAGGCTACTGCAGTTCTGAGAATAATCTTTATCGTTGTTTGTACTAAGGACGACTATATTGGGGTTACGTTACTTGTATACCTTGAGTATTGGCCGAAGTTGAGTAAAGTAGGCTCGTTATGTTGAAACAAGGCCTGGCCGCCTGACTACTTGCACAGCCAATTCCATTAGGGTTTGACCCATCCGGTCATGAAACACTCCCTTATCGACCGAAACCGCAAATAGAACTCAGGTATGATAAAAACGTCCATTTGGGGATGGACACTTAATTTTGAATGAATAGGGATTAACGAGTGAACACATAATGAAACTGGGAGGCAGTTATCTCGAGGAATAAGATCGGTGTAATATATTATATGATGAAACGTAAAGATGCGAATTCACCAGAGGTTAATAAACTATTCGAGGACAAAACTGTTCGAAATGAGTTTGTTTGGTTGCGATACCCTGATACCTACTGCTTGATAACCCGATCCTGTGGTTCACTACGAAGAAAGATCAATCTACAACCAAGAACACCAACAACCAATGGGAAGATGGAAATGACAGGAAATCAGATAGCTGCAGACGCAGTCTTGCCACGATGAACGTCGATGGTACACTAATCAACTTACACGAATAATTACTCGAATGCAAGACCGTTTATACGTCAATATCCACTTCAATCATTTCTATTTCACGAAAGCTTGTCCTGCTGAACAAGCTGAAAAAGGACGCCGAGTGACTAATTCGTGAGGAACCATAAAGCGAAAGAAGTCCATTCCGTTCCGTTTATGGTTCATTTCCCAGAGAGGATCCAAACTTTCTATTTCCTGAGAAAATTGCTCAGGAGAAAGACCCTATTTACTTCGAAGGAAAATACTGAGAGAAAGCCAGGGGCTCCAGGGGCCATTCCAACAGTAAAGCCGCCTTCCTCCGCCCTTGATAACGTCCTTAATCTCTGGTCAACCTGAAGGGACCTTATCAAAGGTGAACTAGCTCACCTAGGGCCTTATTCAACCTTGTGACAGGGTTTTGTGAAAGTAAATGGTCTCTGTCCTTCGTCAGAGCTTCGGACAGGTCTAAGGGTCTCCCTGAATGTGGAATTACACCATCAACATGAAGAGTAGGGGCCGTATAATGTGATGTAGGAGCGTTGAATTAGATAACGTTTCGTTCAGAAGAGGAGACTTGAATCGATACTGACGATTACCAACTTGTTTACCTCATTCAACTCATACACATTGTAAATGCTTGGGCGATTTTCAATCCAATACTTACCTACCTATCGGGAGAAACATGTTGACAGCTAACAATGGGAACACTCCTACCAAATAGTCAGAATAAAGGGTTGCCGAGAACTAACAAGAGGCAAATGAGGCTGCAACATGGGTGTTTTACATTTTTTTTAGTGGGTATAATGAAAGTGGTTCCTAAGTTCTTCAGGCAGACATTATTAAGCAACTTTGTATCTCAGCTTACACTTTGCGTTTTTTTCCCACTCTGTGAGATACCAGCCATTAAAATGATATCATCGAGCTTCTCCGCTCAGGTAGGAAACAATCTGAACTGAATTCATAATAACCTTCTCAAATATGCGGATCACGATTTGAATTGACTCCATGAGATAACTTGAACCAACCGCAATTTGCTGAAGAAAAATTTAATGAAGTTCCACAATCGGTTTAACCATAACCCTCGGGAAGGGGAGAAGGGGTCGATCACGTCTTTCATCTCAATCTTAAAAAAAATTTCCTGGCGTTTTGTTGAGAAATTCGATGCGTAGAAGGGATTCCGTCACAACGAATAATAAGTTGAATTTTTGTCGAAACCTCATTGATGATTAACTGCTTTCTGGCGTGAAGATTTACCTTAGTACCTAATTAAGCTACAGACTGGACTTGAAATCGCGGAACCATAATAGCTAAATTAAGGTCACTGTTTGCATATTCACGACATCCTGATACGATTTGGTATACAAACTTGATTATTTTAGCCGTCTTCCCTAACCACTACGGCTACTATTTATACACGATTCATTTCCGTTCAAGCTAATCCTTTTCGACAGCCCTCGCACCCACAAATCATCGGTGAGAACTCCTCTGATTCAGATGATCTAGAAGTGTGAAGAAGAACGTCAATAATGAAATAACGCTGTCGAGTTCCCCCTTACGTACCCCGTTGTCCCAATTGGCGGCGTCTTTGTGCCTTAGATTAGCAAACAACGTTGACTTGTTAAGAGGATTGACCAGCTTGGGGGAGCTAAGACTGCACACCTCCGTCCTACAAAATCACACCAACAAGCCCGAACGACGAAAGTAGATTTTTTTAGATTTTGATTCAATAGCCATTGGAAATTATGAGGTAGATAATCCACCAATGACGCGGGCTGGCAGCAGGAAAATTAGGCCAAATACAAAAGCAGGAAACCAAACTGGAAAATCTGCTGTACACGAGTCCAATATCATGATTCAGCCCATACTAATTGTTGTTAGAAGAGCACGGCCGAGGGTGAATTCCTCGATTTTTTATATACATTCAGAAACACACGTTCAGGTGATGAATGTAAATCTTCACCAGGGCCAAAAGAGGATGACCTAATCCAAATGTGCCACTTTGTCCGCAAATGATCTAACATCTAAATCATGGGTGATTTTCATACCTATAGAGGACATTTTTGTGTTAGATGTGCAAATACTACAATTTTGAAGGAAATTACCAAGTTGATTTGAATGATTGGAAACCTAATGACATTGGTGTTCATATGCTATTGTGGTGCCTGGAATTTGTGTACCACAATATTGGTAGGAACTGGAACCCGACCGATATAATTTGATCACGAGGGAGTACGTCTGGAATGGATGGGAGAGAATCTGAGTTTAATTTTTGACCAATCCAAAATGAAAAGTTGACTTAGGGAAGGAGTTTCAAGCCAAAGCCTGACTGATCCAAGATCTGATCACATCAAAGGCAGTTAACTTTGGAAAGGAGATTTGAGCCAAACGCCTGACTGGTACAAGATCTGATCGGATCACGAGAAATTGACATTGGGAAGGAGGTTGCCAAATACCTAGCTGATCCAAGATCTGATCAAAGTCAAAGACAGTTGACTTAATGTTGCCAAAGCCTGACTGATCCAAGATCTGATTTAGTCAAAGGCAGTTGACTTTGGGAAGGAGGTTTGAGTCATATGCATGACCAATCCAAAAATCAGATCACGTCAAAGGCTATGGAACTATGAAATGGATGTTTGAGTCAATAGACTGACCGATCCAAGATCTGATCCCGTCAAAGGGTGCACACTCGAATTGGTAAGTGTGAAGAGAGAAAAGCTAAGACCTTATAGGAGACGGCAAGAGGGTGAATATAGAACTCAAATTTGGGGGTATGCGAGCAGAGGTTTAAGCTGATTAGTAAGTCATGTCTGCCCGATGGATGCTTTTTCGAAGCATTTGTAAACCCTACAACACATTATGGATTATAAACTCGAAGCAATGGTTAACTGTCCCCCTCCCCTCTACGGGTCATATTAGAGGGTGGCTCAAGCGCCAATCCCGCATTTGCTGGAGGATACCGTTCCCCGACAGACTGTGAACCGCGGGAAATGAAGAAAAATGGAAATTTCCAAGTGAATAACATGATACTTTACTCCACTTCCTCTTCCGTTGGGAAAATTGAATTCAGTTTGGAGAACCCCCCAAACCAACCAACCTCCCCAATGCGCACCAAGTGACACAGCTGGTCTTGTTTATACATCAATCATAAATCTCAATGTTATATTCCCGCTGGGGGACACCCGTGATTATGTTCAACACGGTAATTTCGTCGTCTCTCGATATAACGTTTGCTTTTAATGTTTGTTCCAGGTAACTATCGTACTCGTATTCAAAATATACGTCCGTTAACATCTAACTGGGCCTACCATACTGTGAGTATAGTTAACAATATATAGCTCATTGTTCCCTGCGCTGTGGACGGACCAACCGACTACGTAGATCGCAATCGTGCTCCACACGCGACAAATCCATCATGAAATATGCATGAAGAGTCTTGTTGTCCTTTTACCTCGGGGCTTTTCTCTGTGTTATTTTTCCATGAATATGAAAGTTAACCATATTTTATCCTGTTCGAAACGGATCGGAAAAACGTGTTTTGATTCGATGAGAGGATTGATGGTTCATGCTCCACACCGTCAGCAGAACATATCAGCAATAGGATCATGCGAGAATGACGTATTGTTCTGCGTGTGTGAATGCCGCGGATATTGACGCTGAAAAACGCTATGCTCGGAGTAGTTTCAGACTTTCTCGGTTATTGAAAACACCCCAACCCCTCAATCCCGTTCAATAAAAATATCCAACTTTTTAAGACCTTTCTTTTATGTTTAAAAATTACAATCTGGACCGTATCGAAGGGTCGTTGCGAAAATGTTTTATTTTGAGGGCAATCATTTTGGGCAAGAAACGACCACACATTTGGGATGAATGAGGCCTTGTTCCCTGGAAAACCAAGCATGCATTAAATCTTTTCCCCGAAGGAAAGCCGTTCCAACAAAACCCTGAATATATCAAACCCCCATGAAATCGATCACCCAAGCTGATACTACCCTTTCAACGACCCGAGGTGGATTGTGTTACTCCGGTTGAGCTGAGAACGAGCAATAAACCTGCTTTAAACCATGGCCGATCCCTCGTCTTTACCAGCCCGTGTAATGAAATCACTTTATAATGGGGCTCGCTAATTAGTTCGATTTGGAAAGGGGGAGGTGAATACTTCCCGGATTATTCTCTAATTGGAGCTCGTTTTCAGGGGCGTTCGTTGCCGAATGGGTTGGTTGTATTTCGATTTGTCCTAAGGGTGAAACAATATATTGAACACAAATGGTGGTCCGTGGCAGAAAGGCAAAATCCTACCTAATGGAACGTCCTTTCTGAGGGCACCCTTAAACCTTAACGTGGATTTCTACGCCCTCTGGTTCTACTAGGACAAAGCCTTGTTTGATAGCAAACGATACGATATAAAGTATATAAAATAAAATAACGAGCGATGAAATTCGTAAAGCCTATTTTCGTAAAGAGTACAATTCGAAGTCAAAATACATTTTTTTCTTCACAAAATTACTGTAAGAAGCATAAAAGCTAAAGTTTAATTTGTCGTTCTGGTAGAGAAAATTCTTAATTATACGTTTCAAACTGTATTGATTTGAATCTTTGGTTCAGTGGTGATCTGAAAACGGGTTTGATACTGGGTAATTATACTCGTATATACCCCCGTCGTGCAGCTGACCTTTAAGCAGCGTTTCTTGACGTGTAACCTGACAATGTAATATTAAACCGTGAATTGATTCAGGTGGATCTCTTAGGAGCATGTTGTATATAATAGGAGAATTGATAGCGGACTGTGTTCGTCAAACATATTGTAGGAATGGAGAAACGTAATTCACCTTCTCGCTGTATGAAATTATCCACTCCGATCGAGGAGTGCCGTCGTACACAGAAGATAAGAGGCTGAATCTAATCAACGCAGTATTAATTGAAGTGATAATTTCTTGGAACGAGAACTTGTTGAGAAAAGTACACATTCTCATGAGCGAGCTTGAATTTCCTCTCATACGCTTGAGGTTGTCGGTATTATATAGGATACGAGAGAGGGATCATTATTAATGCATCTTAAACATTTCACGAGGCTCCTTTGTCGGGTGACGTCACCAACATATCTTCCAACAAAGTGAAAAGGCGTACCAAGGGATGAAGCGGGGGCAAAACGCTATTTTTCACTTCAATAGAGCGATTCAGCACAATGGAATGACCATAAATAATAAATCCGAAGACAAATGAGATGGAGCTTGGGAAGAGAATGGAGAACAATGAAGTCTGAGCCGGGTTATTTTTTCCCTTTCTCGGCTCGGACAACCCTTCCGCTTCATCATAGTGGGAATCAAGTGCCGCGAAGAGGCGGTGGGGTTTGTGGGGGTGAGCTCTGAGAGGCAGTTTCGCGAGCAACCCTGCAAGGCAGAAAAGTAAAGTTCGTGGCTTCGACGGTACTTTTCCCTCTTGTGCCTCCTCTACTTAGCCCTAAAAGTTGGGTTTATAAATGTTTATTGGCCCAGTAATCTCTGATTTGACTGCTCCCAAACAATCAAATGCCGCTGAGATCTGTGACAATCGGCGTTTAACGACTGCTGAAACATGAGGAATCTTAATATAAACGTCAACAGCTTGAGATTTGTGATAAATTTAAGGTTAATTTTCAGTTCATAAAAAAAACGGATTTGTAATTTTGAAATGTCCAGAATCACTTTAAGAGAGCACCTGATAGTAGGTACTAATCCACAGGTTTTCATCGTTTAATTCCAAAGAAAAATCTGTAACAAAAATTATTATTTAAAATTACATTTTGGGAAATATATATTCAATAGGATTTACTTTAAAATGGTTTGAATTGAAGTAAAAATTGGACCAAAATAGGAAACATTCTAGTAACATTTACAAAATTTAACCAAATAAAGCGAAACGAATCAATGAAGCAGGAGGTTCCTTATCATCAATTGTTTTGATGTTATGTAGGCACTTGATTTTGACGTAAAGTTATCCTTTGCTCCACGATTGCAAACCTCGCCGTAGAACCCCAAATAATGTATTTTCCTGACCCTGCGAGAGGAAATTTAAAGTTTTCATGTCCGTGAAGGGAAAAGGCTTGAGAGAACCGAGGGTTGCAAAGGTTGGGGCGCAGCCTGCATCATTCATCCTGACCTGCCCTTGATCCAGGATAAGCCTCTCGAGCTATTCACCGAGCGCTAGGTGCGATGAAGACCCCACCCCTGCTGCCAGTCTGAGGGGTGGAGAAAACCCTATTTACCATACTGGTCTCATTCAGTGGGCCTCGACTTTCCCACAGGAAATATCAACCTACCGGTCAAAGCGTTCTCTTTCTCGGGTTTCGTTTCACATTCTAGACTCAATGCCCTTCTCGAAAGATAAGAGTTTTGAAACGGTGGCACATCAGTTGCAAAATCATCTTTCCGTATTGAATTACGTACCTATTGAAATGAAACTGCAGTTATTCATCGCATATTGAACTATTCTAACCCTCAGCAGAACGGACTAAGGTCAGTTGGTGTGCGGATATAAAGTATACTCCGTGTTGTATCACTTTGTCTCATGGACATTTGATTTATAAATAATTGAAAATATCGCTGACAGAGTCAGATGAATAAACCTTGCCTGTCATGAATCGCTAGATGTTCTCGTTGGTGGTCTTCTCCATGCGTACACTGATCGATGTGATCGATCAACAAAGCTCTTCGTCTTTGGTGTTGAAAGGGAATTCTAAAGGATTAAGATCGACCGACATTATACTTGGGATGTCCTGATAAGGGTGACTCGTCGATCGTTCATCACGTTCATGGAAGCTCAACCTCGTTTCATACGATGATACGCATGGTGTTTTGAGACTGATCATCAATCATGTGAACGAGGCCCCTTTAGGATGTTTTGAGTCTCATTGATGAGTATAATTATATCGCTCCAAGGGATTATAAACGACAAATATGTAAATGGCTGAAACTGTCAACACAGACAACGCAGGAAACGAGTTAGAAACACTTGAGTAACACTGTAGTCATCAAATTTTAATACAAAAAAGAACTTCAGACACACATCCCTGGAACATTTGGTTGAGGCGACTCCACGAATGACCCCCTGTGGGAAAGTGAACTCAGAGAGAAACAAGCATGACAATTGAGCCAATCCGGGAGCCCCTTGAAGTGTTGATAGGGGAGAGACAATGCTCGCAAGCGAGAGAATCATTCACCAAGAAGAAAAATGTATCGTAAGGCCATTCTTCTCTGTATTTCCTCTCCAATACGATTCTAGCGATATTTTGGCTCCGAAGAAAATTACAATACATCGTAAAATTGATTTAGTGCCATTCCATTAAATACGAGAATCCAATACGGGTTTTCGCTAAGGTAATTTACTAGATGTCATGAACGCAATACGCAATTTACTTGCTCGTAAAAACTCTTTTTTACCGCGGCAGTCTATTTCCATTTCCTATAAGAGGAAAACCAAGAAGTTTATTTACTTTGGTACGTCCTTCAACGACCATTCGCAGTTTGAAAACTGATTATGACAAACGAACTGCTAATCAATCCAGCAAGCCACTCTACAATCCGTATTACACGGAAGGTCCATTTTATGCCAGTGTATATCATTTTGGATAGTGCGCGTTAAGATCGCAGGTGTTCCAACAGACAAATGTCCATTAACAACTGCACCTTAGTTCGCCATGTCCCGCTAGGCCTCAGGTCAGTCATATTCCTTCCATTGGAGCGGCCTCGTTTTCAGCAAAAAAGCAAGCCCATTAGGTTTATGAGCGTTCTATTCAGTTCTGATTCAACACCAGTACTTTTTTCTGCGTAGGAAATGAGCATGAGCTAAAAATCTACTTGGCATAAAATCTTGAAGAATAAAATGCTGCACTTGAAACAATTTGGCTTGGAACAATAACACCAAACCAAACCCACCCTACAAACTCTCTGAAATAGTAATCTCTAAAGGAGATCCTTGTTATTGATTCATGTAGGTTTGAATGTAGGGGCAGAAACACACCCAAAACACATCACATGTTGGTGATCATGTAATTCAACAACATGATACTTAATTGAACGTACATACCAACTTAATAAAAATTGATATTTTGCGAGGAAAAACCGAGAAGAAGGACGAGTTTGATAGCCAACCCGAATGGCCTAGAATTTGGGGTGAATTCTAGTCAATTTTAAAATTCTAGTCAATTTTAAAATTCTAGTCAATTGCAGGTGGATGTTGTATTCCAAATTTTTGTTGTGTTATGTCAATTGCAACTGGCATATCTCCGCAATGCAACATACACCTATACAAATAGGTAAGCAAAAAATAGATGTTTTAGGGAAAAACGTAAAACATGATAATTTATTCCTACAATACACCTAACAGTGATAACGGGACCTTATCACGACTGCGCTGAGGTCTAGAGGGACTTGGTGAGCTAATGGTGCAGTTGTCTCCAGATATTACGTCCAACAGATCCTAGGTGCGTAGATTAGCAGCTAGTAGCTCTTCCATGACGATTAGAAAATTCATCAAATACTGTTTTGGTTGCAAACAGCCACTGCGACTATCCCCGCAGGATGTATTGCCGTGGTTGAGAGAGACAGAGCGAATCGAAATGTGACGCAGTTTTAGCGATTGATGCTGATTGAATAAATGCGTTGCGCCAGATGGGAAATCGTCAGATGAAAAGTGAACAAATAAGAGGTCTGAACTTCCTCAACTGGCAATGAGGTTGGGTAACGATTTTCGAAACGTGTTAAGGATTGGACGTCACCGCCTCGAGCAATACAGGGGGATGTCAGTGGAAGATTACTGGAGGTGAGGTGATTTCGCTTCATTGAAGGGGCTATATTCAATTAGGCGAGCAATTTCAGTACTATCGGTCGAGTCTGTTCCTCGCTGCTGTGCCAGGGACAGATGATATCGATTATATTGTATTCGAGGCATTGTTCGTATTGTATTTTAATCATGGCTGACACGGTAATTAATAGGAAAATGCGATGAAGCTACGGATTTGTAGATTGTTACTAAAACAGTGCACTTAATAATTTAGTTCGTTCGGTTTTAAACTTTATAACCCGCCATACAAGGTCAATCTAAGGTCAAATGACGCTAAAAAAAAAAGCTACGAATTCTTCCACAATAGTCCAGTACTAATTCCAATCGATTTAGCGCCTCAAATTCAGTGAAAAATGATATCTTACACGACTCGGTTCCAAAAAATTTCCGAAAATCGAGTTTCCAAAAACACATTTTCTTTTTACCTTCTCAAAATTTGGGCCGATCGGGTTGAACAGTTTCGAGGACCAACTAAAGCCGGATAGAGTCTCCGACCGAAATTTCTAATGTTAGTTGGTTATTCATTGAAAACCTATGTTTTCATGCAAAAAGTTAACCTCTCCAATTTGCCGAAAAAGAGGAAAAAAATTCTGGGCATTTCAAGGTGTTTGGATTAAAATTAGCAAATGTACGCCGTGCGCCGTCCAAGCCAATTTTAGTAGTAAAAAATTGTCTACAAATTTGAAATTTTGGTCAGGGACCCGCTTCTGGGTTCGAAACTTTTTAGCCCAATCGGACCCAATTTGGAAAGATTAGGGGTCAAAGAAGATTTTTGAGATTTTCAGTGATTTAGGGACATTTTGGACGCTGAGCCCCATGACCGTTAGTGTCCTCTGGCCCCCACTGGAGGGGGTTTAAACGAAATGGGTACCTATCTATTTTGAATGCGGGTTATCGAGATTTTTGGGTAACCTAGCCGTGTGGGGTATCATTTTCCACTAAATTTTGAATGCTGAATCGATTGAATTGAGATTAAGATACTCCACACTCACTGTTTTTCCCACGTTTTGAATGTTCCGTGCGCTACCAGGAAAGGCGTAAATTCATACAAAACCGATTTTCCCGGATTTTTGGGAGCTACCCCCGTGATGTATCATTTTCCACTAAAATTTGGACGCGGAATCGGTTGGAATCCCATGATTTTGCTTTGAGGAACATATTTTGGACAAATTGGTAAGATTGACCTCTGCACAAAAACATACTCAAGTTGATTATTCAAGGAATAATTTAGGTACTGACAAATAGGAAGAATCCTAAGAATAATGGAAATGAATGAAGAAAGTGTGTAATACTAAAATGTACTAATGTAAGATGGACTGATCGTTAGATCGTGTATTTGCGACTAAATGCTATAATATTTTACTGATTAAAAAAAAAAAAAAACTCCGTCACAATGTTGTAACGAACGGATGGGCGTAAGACGGCCCGGGCTCCGTATTTTAGCTTTGGGTTGTCTGGAACCAATATGGGACATTTTAACGAGCGAACCGATTTCTCAAAATATTGGAACTGTACAATAATAGATTTTATAGCTGACAGCGAGCATTTCTTCTCGTACTGCACCATTTCCCGAGTAGAATAGGTTGATGTGAAGGTAGGTATAGGTACCATATATATTTACGATATATTTTACGCCCAACATTAATAATCCACATCTGACGGTAACGGCCGAAGGAAAATATTTATCGTCCGAGCAAAAGACACCAGGTGGTTAGGCCTGTTAGTTTGATGGTCCGCCGTTCAAATCGCGATTCAGAATGGAGGGTTTCCGCAGGTGGCGGAATTAATGGTATCGGGGAAAACTGCTGTGCACAGCTCGGGCTTCCAACGGATGACCCCGTAACTCGGAGGGGATTTCACCCGATAAAGTGAATAAATTGAGATCGGGTCTCGGCATCGTTATTTGGTAATAAAGTATTAATAACGCCAGGTATCGGAGGGGGATAATGAGAACGCGTAACACGTAAGCACTTGCCGTTAAACGGATGAAATATCGTTCGTGGGCTTGAAAATAAATTGATTTTTTTTCAATTTTCGCCATCTTTTATCCTATACCTTCTCCGGATTTCCTAAATGCAAATAAATTGATTTTATCGATTGTAACATTAATTTCATATTCTTTTTAAAGCGTTAGCGTGATCTCGTATTCACAAGGGACACAATTGGGACGGATCTGCGTGTTCATTATATGCCAAGTTGAGAAGATCTGACAAGATATTAAGGGATCGAATCGGATTTGTTTCATCCCTTCACCTCGTTGGTATTCAGCAGTATTCTCTGGGGAGGCTGTTGGGTCCTAACAACCTCCGAATATTGTGCCTCGATTACGGTTGGTCCGTTCCCTCCCTCCGAGGATCAGCCCGAAGAGGGTGCCTAAAAAATTATCAATATTTAAACCAAATTGGATTTAAATATCTTCAATTTCGTTCTCTGAATTTTCAGTTCTGCCCATGCTCAACTCATTTGCTCTGCAATCAGTTGGGACTAATTCCAACTACTCCAAAAACAGAAGTCCTCTAACAGGGGAATAATACAGATAATAAACTTCCCAGAGGGTGTAATTTGAATAACAAGAGAGTTTACTTAACCAACAGTGTACCTACCTCGTTGGCTCTCAACAAGGGAAAAGGGGCGAAAGGAGCAAAAAGACGCCCGTTAATAACAATGGAGTTTTACGAGACGCGCCCGAAGTTTAATAATGAGACCGGGAAAAATAATGGGTCCGAGTTCGCCCAAAACCAACAAGAAGAGCTAAAACCCGGGGAGAGTTGTCAACTGAAAATGCAG